>VWYK01119084.1:2022-15820 GCA_013399775.1 Semnornis frantzii | reverse complement strand
GTGTAAAAATGCTTATGGGCTTCAATAAGGCAGTCATGCTTTGATTTTTATCATATCTCTAGGGTATTTACAGGCTTGGACCTGAAGAGATACAGAACTGTAGCTCCAGAACTGTAATTCACTTGATCAGCAGCCCGCCAGGCCCTTTGGAGAAAACTACAAAAAGCCCTCTCATGGCAGCAAATTATTAGATAACCTGCAAGTAGAGCAAACTCCTTCCTAATCACTGTTGCTTTCTAGGCAGAGAGCATTTAGCAGTGTAAGAGCAATAGGACAGACCACATAAGGCACACTGGTCAGGTGCAAGACATGGACAGTCAGGGTGCTATACCATGAGACACCTCAGACCTCTGCCAAGCAGTCCAGCCATACTTAAGCACATAAAACATAAACCTGCTTTATCTGCCACAACTGGATATTCTTTTACTCATCAATGTAACTATACAATCCCTTTTCAATGCTCCAGAGGAAGTACTTGAATACTAAGTTGTAAATTTTGCATTGCAGAGGTTTTTCCATTATATTCAGACAGACACATTGCATAACATCAATTTTTATTAGGGGGAATCATAGGCAGCAACAGATAATGCTGTATTGCTAGGGAAAAACATTTGCTTTTCTACCGTATGCCCTTTGTCTTGTCTAAGACAGATACTGAAAGTCTTAAACCTTCTCATGCTTTCATATGTCTTAGTCATCACTGCCAGACTGCTTCTCTGTTTATATGATTTTCAGTATTCTTCAGTTTGCATTATGCAAGTCAACATTTTCACAGAGAAAAAGAACAAAATCACACTAACAGCAAACATGAAAAAGATTGTTCCATCCCTAACAGCTGGTGGTAACAAGCCATATTTGCAAAGTTGAGTAACAACTCTTTCCCAATTCTTCCTGATGTTAATAAGTTGCATGTGTTTGCCCAAAGCACTGCTGTGTTTGAGATCAAAAACAGCTAGTTCAAAACATTATTCCTGTGTTGTGGACCCTACCTCCCAAAAGCACCCAAACAAAAACCAGGAAAGTTGGCCAGAACTGGCAATTTTTTCATTTGCATATGAGCAATTAGCAGGACACAGTAAATTATTCCTCTGCTTATTCTCATAAACAAGCCTTTTATCTTCAGACTGTGTCAGATGCAGCTATAAATACAGAAGATAAATCAACTAGAAAATACAGCATATTTTTCCTGAACAACTTTCAAGAAAATTCTCAAATTTACATTTAAAATGTTTAGTTTCTGTGTATCATCAAAATGCTGTTGAAGACACACTAATAAAAGATTGGGAAATAAAAGTGTTTGTCTCAGAAACTTTCCCTGCCTGTGGGCTTGTGCGTCTGTGTTGTTTCTTCCCTCTTCAATTTTAATTTATTTCCAGGTTTCTTCCCCCATGAAGACCAAGATGGTGAGGAGGAAGATGAAAAAAGTCAAATTCACATTAAATAGCTGGTGGAGGGCAAAGCCAAAGGTCAACAAGCTTATCTATGTCTGAAGCAATGGTGGACTGGAATCAGAACATGAATAGGACAACCACAGTTCAACAGAACCAGCTGAGTCATTACCAACAGAAAAACTGTGCAGTTAAGGACTCTGCCTTTCAGAACACACAGAGAAGATTGAATTTTATTTAAGCAGTGTACTGGCAGCTTGTTGGGTTGCTTTCCAAGCTTTCTTTTTTACTGTACCATATATTAGCCAAGCACATTTCACCAATGCACATCAAATATTACCCAAATACTGATTTCTGTTTGCACTCCAGTTTCAAGATTCAGTACTGATACTTGTAAATTAGCACTAAGTATTTTGGCAGCAATTTTCCATTTGTAGTAATGTCAAGAAATTGGGGATTTAAACTGCTCAGACTATCAGATAAGCTGCAACTGCTGATGTCCCAACAGTTATCATGCATTACATTTTACCTGGGGTTCCAGACAAAGCAGCTTGAGCTCCTGTCAAAGTCAAGAGGCCACCTTCTTTCAGATGTTTTGTGGCTAGGTGGCTGGAAATAGTTGATGTCCAAACACTCTGCTTCCACATCAGATCACAGTTTTTGTACAAAGCTGATTAGGAAGAGAATTTGTGAAATTAATTACAAGATGTAAGACTTCTAACTCTCATTTCTTTACTGCCACAGAGAGTACAGACCATAAAAACATGGTTCCTACCATTTTCTGCTTCCACATTGGGTCACATATCAATTTATGTCCCATGACTGAACTATTTTGTATTCTTCCACTCGTGTCCTCTTCCGCACTCAAAGAAGGGTGATGTCCAGTATCTTTATTACTCTAATTTCTAAGGTTTTCTCTCAGATTTTATTCCTGAGTTAACTAACACATGTGTACCAAATGCTTACATTTAGCTTTGGCGCTGCCTCCAGCCCATCCTCCTGCTACACACAAGATTGCATCCACCTTTTCTTCACCAAGAAGTTTCCCAACTTCTACTGTCACCTTCAAAACACAGAACAAAAACAAACTGAAAACACTGGATTGATAAGGTAAAAGAATAAATGTCAAGGCTGCCTTGAAGCTACTTCTTTGCAGTTATGTAGCCAAGTATCAGCACAGGGCAACTTAAACAGCTGCAAAAATTGAACATTTATGACCAATGAACTCAAAAGAAAAGAACTGTGTTGAAAGGTAACCACAAATGAAAGTCAGACCAATGAAAGTCAAAATGGTACAGTACACAACATCAGTGAATATAACTGATTTGAGCAGGACTGAAAGACCTGACCCTTATCTGCACTGTTAAGAAAAACTGTTGCTTGTGATTCATTTTATGACAGGTTCTTTTTTGGGTATGATGCTGTTAAACATAAGAAATTAAACACCAGGTCTGACCGGGACTACTGGTGTCACTTTCAATGCAAGAAATGAACAGCTAAATATTAACCTTTTTATTGTTTCTATCTACAGCATAACTACCAGTTTGAGCCTGGCCCCAAGCTTGACTTTGTAAATTTTTAATTATCCAGTATCTTTTTCAAATGTAAGACTTTATGGCTGGTAACAAATTCCTTGACTATGAATTTTCCCAGGTGAAGTGAAAAAAAATAAAAAAAATCCCTCTCCCAACAGAGGAAGGAAATCCAGTGGTTTTCACAAAGATGCAGCACTGACAAATACATTGCAGACATTCTGTATTGCCCTTTAAAATCTTCGAAGGTTGTTTAGGTATAAAGAATGCCTATTAGCTAGTGATTTATCAGTAAGAGAAATACGTGCAGAAGTTAAAATTTAAAAAGCGAATCTATCTCTTGAGAATAAAGCAAAAAATTTCAGGCTACCTTGGATTCTCCCATATTTACCTTTGGGGAAACCGCTCTAGGGATTCCATCGGGACTTAGGTTTTGCGTACTTGGAAAATACACTCCAGCTACGCGCAACACATTTAAGAGTTCGGACGCGAGAAAAATTCCCTAATCCATCTGCGACTTTTCAAGTCACCGAAAAAAAAAAAAGTACACAACTGTGTTGCGTGCTGAACCTCCAAAATCCCAGCTCTAGCCGTTCCTGATGCACATACGCAGTCAGTGGGAAATTGCAAAGATCTCTGGGATGAGGGCACTGCAGCAGGACCCTCCGGCTTCCTTAGGTCAAACCCGACAGCTTCTAGCCAGATATCAGATGCATGGCAGCAGCTGCTTTCCTCACCATTGCTGCTATAGCTGAAGTGAGATGCCTACTACCACAGCCTCGCCCGCAAAGGGCCGCCTCGGGCCTCCCGGACAGCAGCCGCTCCGCAGGGACCCACCTGCTCGGCCTGCTCGGGGAAGGAGTCGGTCGGCTTCACCACCACGCTGGCACTGGCATCCGCGTTCTCCGCCAGGTCAATGCTGGCCACCCACTGCCACGGCGAGAGGAAGGCGCATTAGCAGCCCACTCCCCACGCTGCACCGCGGCTCGGCCGCTCTCCCGGCGCCGATTCCCCGTGGGAGTACCGTTACCCCGGTGCAGCAGCGCTCTCCTCGGCGGGGTCCCCTGCACCACCACCCCCGACCCGGCGCTCACCCAGTTCCTGGACTTGAAGTACCGCACGCACTGAGACCCCAGTGCCCCTCTGCCCCCATACACCAGCACCCTGCCCGCCGCAGCCATGCTTGTTCTCTTGCTGCCTGCCCGCCGCTCTCTAGACGCGGTTCGCCTGGCCACCTTCGTCTGCGCATGCGGGGCGTCCCCAGCGAGAGGCGGGAGGGGGCAGGTCCTGCTGCCTCTTCTTCGGGGCTGTGCCGGTGCCGGGAGGTGGAGAAATTGTGGCTGATTCGCTGCGAGTTTTACCTCCGGACATGCTACTCCTGCGGCTTTCTCGGGGCCGTTGGCTCTTGGGGTAGCAGCTGGCGGAGGTGCCAGTGCTAGGCAAGCACTCACCCACCCGGCCGGAGCTCTAGCGGTGGAGTGTGTCCCCAGCGCTGCTGCCCGAAGTAATTAATTAGTGTATATTAAGGTCCCTGCGGGGGTTGAGTAGCAGTAACCGTAGAAGCATTGGCAATTCCGGTCGGTTTTGTTTCGTACTCTCGGCTCGCACCTGTAGCTTGAATTACGCCGCTTGCTTCAGCCTCTGAAGTCGGGCTCCGCCGCTCGCTCGGCAGCTACGGCCAGGCCAACCCGGGCGGCGAGTTGCTGCGTGCGTCTCGGTTAATTCAGAGAACTCCTACATGGAACCTCAGCATCCTGAGACATCATTTCTGTATCTCAGCGGACTTAAGAGATGGAAGGGTCCCGCTGCGAGGCGTAGGGAAAGCCCAGGTGGCGCTGGCAGCAGTGACATTTAGAGGCAGTGGCGGAGAGCGCCAAGGGCTGCGGCTGAACACGGCTGAGCCTCCAGCAAAAAAACCCGATGCCAAATTAGGTGGGTTTAATGCTTTGTCCCTTGCACACATCTATTTACTCACGGATTTAATAGTGTAAAACCCTAGAACCCGCTCCTAATTTTCTTCCCATGAGGTTACAGTAAAGATGTCATCTGAGCAGGGCAATTAAACCTCCGATGAAACGTTAGCCAGGCAAGAGATATAGGATTACTTCCTGCAGAAACAAGCAGCATCACAGTAGCGGCTAAGGAAGCTCTTCCTTGTTGTTGCAGCAAAATAAATATTTGTTTTTACTTGGTTTTTTTTAACCATACAGATTAATTTCTGGAACTTCAAAATACAACAACAGGTATTTTGAGATGCCTGCTATTTGTTTGTGGATTTTGGAGCAGAAGAAAAAATGGGAAGCATGCCTGATTGTTGCAGAGAGGCCTTGGAGATGATTCCATGAAACCACTAGGATGCCTGGCTGTTTTAAAAAGACTTTATTTGCCTTGGCTTCTCTAATCAGTTTTGCATCTTTTATTTTGATTGTTGTTGCAATGGGGACCCCAAAGTGGATGACTGGAAAGATCCTTTGCAAAACAGGAGCTGATTTGGTCAATGCCACAGATCCAGAGCTGGTCAAGTTCATAGGAGAAATTTACTACGGACTCTTTCGAGGAGGCAAAATACGGCAGTGTGGGTTGGGTGGGCGGCGTTCCAAATTCACCAGTAAGTACAATTTGGTTGAATATTTAGTCTAATGTAACTACATTATTTTTGTTTACAGAATGCTGTAGAATGCAAATTATTATTATTATGGAATTTGTATTTGTGGCTGTTGTGGTCTTTATGGTTTGGGATCTGAGTGCAAATATAATTTCAGGCTACATTTTTTTCTACCAGTTATTTTCTGTAACACTGGAATCAAGATGGGGAAAAATAAAATCCCTAGGGCTAGATTGAGGGTTTCCTTTTAATCTTGTGAAGAGGAGAAATTCATTTAAAGATGACCCTGTAAATCTGCCTTTCTTCTTGACTGACTCTTTTCTATGCCAAGTGCTGCTCTGTAGTCTTTCTGTGCATCTGTCCTTGCCTTCTTTGTTGAATGCCTTTTACTTTTTTACCCCTCAAGAAGCAGGGACTTACTTATGTGGACACATTCCCATGCTTCTCTTAGCTGTCCTCATGCAGCTGGCTGTTATAGCAGATACTCTTAACTTTATTAACATGTTGAAGAAATTTTTACCTTCTTTTCTGGTAACTTTGAAGTGGGAAAATGGCTGAAGTCTTAAAAAATATAGCATTTCTTTACATGTGTTCATTTGACTTAAAAGATTTCCCTGAGGTCTCAGAAGCTTTGGAGCTGTACTTTGGATGATTTCCAGCATTCACACATACTGTGCCGTAGTGAAAATTGTATTTTGCACTAAAGATTTTTAGTTCAGTATGCAGGTCCACTGCAACTTAAACTAATATGAGCAGAAGCTGCCACAATTTCACTTTCTCCCAGGCGCACAGCAATGTTCTGCTGCCCCATCCTTTGCTGTTGTTGTGGTGAGGTTGTTCAGGCAGTTAAGATGGTCACAAAACTAATCTAAAAAAATAAAAACCTAAATTCCCGCAGGATCTTGGGGGACTACGCAACTGCACAAACATCACTATAAAAGCTTGAAGAAAGGCAAGACTGTGGGGCTTTAGGGGAAAGAAGAGAACTGGAGCAACCTCAACTTAGGTCAGCATGAACAGTTGTTAAGCTGTGATGAATCTGGACTAGTCACTTCTCCAAAGACCAAGTCTTGCTCAAACTCTGACTGCAGCTGTAACTTCATGACATGGACATAGCATTTATGCTCAAATGCTTTGTCTAACAAGTTTGAATAGCTGGTAGATGGGCCAGCAGGTCAAATCTCTTCCAGCTCTGCTCTGCTCTTCTTCAGGGCAATCAGACATACAATCCCAGTTCTTAAGGCCTGGCCTGTCAGAGAAAATGAAGAAAAAGTAGCCAATGTCCTTTAAATCTCTGTACAACTTTCTGGATTCTTTAACAAACTTGCTGACTATACTGTGCAACCTGAGGAAAGGCCTAACATTCCACCATCACTCCAGATGGCCTCAATATGTATTTGGAGGACACGATCCTGTATTCCATATACCCAGTCACAACACATTAGACCCACATGATTGGTAAGGTAGTCCTAAGGCATCTAAATTGGCATAATAAGTTTATGTTTTGGCAAGCAAATCAAGCCCTGAAAATGAACTGGGTAAGACAGGTGTCTTGCCTGAGCATACCAAAGACTGTTGGAATGTGTCAGGAGACTCCATGAAGCTACCTTTCCTGAGGATTCTGCTTTGCCTGATGTAGTAACAAAGCATCATGAAATGAGATGTGTGTAACTACCTGAAGAGATCACCTCTAAAAAAAACAGCCTTAAGTATAATTTGAGTTTGTAACACCAGCATTTTGTGATGTTTACTGTTGTCAAGTAAAAATACACACTGAATATATGTTGGGGTTTTTTTTCTTGACAGTTTTCCCACATATGGTGAAGAAGCTGAATACAGGCCTGCATGTGATGATTATAATGTTCCTCTGTGTGGCCATTTTCTTTTCTTTGGTCAGTTTTGGATTCTGCATTCTTAATGCAATCAAAGTTCCTTACCGGGCTATTACAGGTCCAGCAGGATTATGCCTTTGGAACTTCCTGGCAGGTAAAATCATTTGCCAATATTTTTCACCAGTCACATGCATGCAAAATGTTACAAGTTCCTTCTCCTGCCTTCCTAAATATCTTCTTGACTTGTGAATAAAATTAAGTAGGCAGTGAATTCTTATCTATCAAAACAGAAGTTTATCAGGTGGCCTTTTGGCTTGTTGTGTTAAGTCAGCTTTTTACAGAAGCTTTGACTGCCAGTCTTCAGGTTCCATCTCACTGACTTTATGACAAACACTGGTATGATGTCTGGCCATACAATAAAGTCCAAGCAGTTTGAAGGTGTTTAAGCCATGCCCAAACCTGTCCCTACTTCATATACTGCTCGTTGTCATACTCAGTAAGCCCTCCAAAGCACAATGAAAATGTCTCTCTTCTTCTGACAACAACAGTGAATATTTCTTTCATTTTGTTGCAGTTGGATTTATAGTACTTTCAGTCACCAGCTTCATGGCTGCTGTGAAACTTCACCACCTCACAGAAAGAATTGCCAATTTTCAGGAAAATATCTTTCAATTTGTCATCTTAGAAGAAGAGTTTGAAGACTGTTTTTGGCTTTGTGTGGCAGGTGCCACAGCACATGCAGTAAATTTGCTGCTAGTAGCCATTAGTGGGATTCATTTCCCTAAAATTAAGACTAAAACAGAAGAAGCCAATGTTACGGCAGAAGATATAATGTACTAATAAATCTACACAGAACTGCTTTAGTCAAGTGAACTGTCATGAGAGAAACAACTCCTTGGCTCTTCAGCTTTTGATTCGAATGGATGATTTTGGAATGAACATGAGTAAAGAGATCAGTTTACAGTACCAGCAATGAACACGTTGGAAAGCAGGAGAAACAAATGCTACAAATATCATTCTCCTCAGCACTGCCCAGTCTCTGCAGTGAATGTATGCTGTTCACAGGTATTAGAAAATCCAGTTTGAGATACTTTGTAGAACTCAGGTGAAATATTTCATTGAAACCAAGTGTCTTGACTGTCAAAATGTGTCAACAAACTCCAATTTTTTCCACATAACTCTGCTAGAGAAGCATAGATCTCATATTACACTGATGACCCAGTATTCTGGGGTGAATTTTCCTGATGAAATATGACCTTAATAATTCTCACTCGTGGGGGGTTTGTTTGGTGGTGGTTTGGGTTTTTTTTTTTTCTTCATCTGGGAGTGCTGTTCCTTTCTCATAAGCTTATCAACTCTTCATAGACAGACATGGTGGTATTACATAATTAACCCACGGCCGCGGTGGAAAATAATGCAAATTGGCTGTCCTTGCATTTACAATAAAGATTTGATTATTTTTTTCATGAACGGTTCATACTTAAATCTTCAAGACGGAAATTCAAATCCCGCCTGCCTACGGGGGCTGTTTTGCTAGTCCGTGATAAGGCCACAAGCGAAGCCGCTTCGCAGTGGCAAACACCTGCGAGCGCCACAAGAGGGCAAAGCTCCGCTATGAAACCCAGTGCCCGGCGTCCAAACGCTCGCTCGCACCACTCCACACCCCGCTACTCACGCTCCTGCGCCCCCAGCCCGTGAGCCGTCCTGCGCTCCGCCTTCCCTGCCGTCCCCTCCCCTCTGCCGCCGAGCACCGCCCAGCGCGGCGCCGGCTGATGAGGCGCTGGGCGCGCCGGGTAGATGCCGGTGTGATGGCGGCCTGCACGCCTGCCATGCTGTTGCCCTGGCTGCCGAGGGTGGCTGCGCGCCGTGTGGGTCGCCATCTGCCCCTGGTCTGCAGTTGCTGGGTCCGGGGGCCCTCGCCGAGGGGCTACAGCAGCGGGGCGGGCGGGAAGGTGAGGAGGAAGCGAAGGGACAGCTCCATCGGGGCCTCCCCTGCTCGGGGAGAGTCGAGACGGGAAGGCAGCGCGGCACAGGGTATGCAGGGGTCCCTATTCTCAGCTCGGCTCCCTGAGTCTCCTGCTCACAGCCGAACGTGCCGGACGCCTGGTTCCAGGGTGCCGCCGCCGTGTGCCTTCAGCTCCAGTGTGGGCACCTGCGACGCTGGGGTGGGTGCGGTGCTGGAGCCGTGCTGGGTCCGCCAGGGAGCTGCTCACTGCAAAGGTGCCCAGCGGGGCATCACCGCCTTCCTGCCTCGGCACTGCGCCGCCCGCGTCCTGAGTCGGGAAGCGGTGCGGCTCCCTCTGCTCCTGCTGGATGCACCTGGCTGGAGAGATGTGGGTTTCGGCGGGGAGAAGCTGTCCTATACTTACAAACTAGAAACTGAAAGAACCTTCCATTAAGTGACAGCTAAGGTTATTATTATTCGAGTTATGCGCTATCTCATTTCTGTTTTATGCTTACAAGTAGTTGCAGTAGTTAATACTGACATACCGAACTGTTGCTTTCTGCAAACATTCGATGCACCTAATACATAAACCAAGATGAGTGTGCATGCCTGTAGCTATGGTTTGAATAGTGTACTTGCTGACTTTCACATGGCTTTCTACGTTTGGTGTGGTTTATATAAACGCAATCCTTTTTTTAGGGTCTTGTTCTGGGAGTCTACTCAAGTGAAAAGGATGAAGGTGCTGCCCAGTTCACTAGTGCAGGAGAGGCTTTTGATAGGCTTGTGTCTGGAAAGCTGAGAGAACTTCTGACTGTGTAAGTGTCTGCTAAGCTTCTGAAATTGATTCAAGTACTTACAAACACAAATATAAATGACCTTTTTTATCATTATCAGTGTTTGTATTTATGCCACTACTCAGGCTGGTATTTGCCAAGCAATTTGGAAGGGAAGGCCTGTAGAAAAACCATGCAAAATGTTGACAGGAACTGTCTGTTAATCATCACTGAGCTCTATGTCCCAGTACAGTAGTGAGGAGCAGTGTGTGGTGACAGTGGACACAGTACTGTAAGATGTATCACCATCCTTTCTACTGAAAGAATTTTCTTTGTATTTTAGGTGTGGGCCACCTTTAAAGAAAGGCAAAACACGCATGTTCTATGGTTTGCATCAGGTATGAACTTTGGATTTTCATACACATATTGATTAATGTCTGAGCTTTACTCTTATATATTAAGGTGAGCTCACTGCCACGCTTGCAGAACTGTTCTGCTCTTCTTTCCCTCACCCCTCCCCTTAAAAAATGTGGTTCTTCTGAAATCATCTACTCTGTACTCCCCCTGTTTGCGTCCCCTTTGCACCACTGTACTCCCTCCACTGCAGATTGAGAAGACGTAAACAGGCCTGCTTCAAAGGTGGTGTGTGCTGAGTAGCTACTTAGTGAATGAGCTGAAGCACCACAATTGTGGACTAGACTTCTGCTGTGCTTTCTGCATTCAGGAGTGAATGCAGAAGTCTGTAGTGGAACTGTTCTTCAAACAGTACTTTGATTTGCACAGACATGATCTATCAGAAGAGTGTGAAATGGGGATTCAGCTGCTTAAACTCAGGCTTTTGGTGCTATCCAGGAAAGTAATACACATAATACATCTACGTGGAACTGGCCAATATGGTATGGTTGGAATAGTAGCTGGAGGCTGGACAGGCATAACATGACTCCAGGTGTCCCTGTCTAAGTAACTGAATCTTACTTTAGGGCTCTTTAAATAGTTCAAATAAATAAATTTTGTAAATATTGCTTACCATGTATAAATTCCCTTATGGAGATTCCTGAGAGGTGATGCTGGACTCACTTGCAAGGCACTCAGAATTTTCATGGCAGTAGAGACCACCGAAGGTTCCATTACCCCAATTCTGCATACAGGATGGCCTCTGAAGGGAACAGCAAATCTCTGCAAGAGAAGGCAGTAGATTATTACTGTAAAATAATAACAGAAATGTTAACTTGAATCACTGAATGTCTCTAAAGCTGACAATGGTTTCAGCATCTTGTGGAGTAAAAGGCTTTACCAGTTTAAAAGCTGACTGTTAGCATCTGACAGTCATTTGTGACAAATGGGAAAGTCCAAGATTAACTTCATTTTTCTTCAGAACTGTAGGACAGTTATATATGTCCACATATATAACCTTGAGTTTTATACAAATTTGGCTTAATAATTAAAAGTTTCTTTTAATCTTCATAATTTCTTCCTTTTTGCCTTCTGCTTGCAGCTTATGAGGCAAGCATGGCTGCTGTGCTCCATGGCTTTTTTGACTTCTGGAGCTTTGGTTTGTTACCTGGCAATCTTGCCAGCTCAGCTCCTAAACTGAGCTAATAGCCTTTGAAGTGATTTTAATTCCTTGAACATAGTACTGCACCAAAAACTTACACTTCTCCAACTCAATTTTCCCCTTTGTTGAAGCTGGAAAGTTTGGTCTGCTTTCAAAGGACTTCTTGACTTGCTCTTAAAAGTATCAAGTTTGCTTTGTGATGAGCATAAAGCTCAACACATGTAAACTGACTATTAACTGCACATAACTATTAACTGGACACCAGAGTAACTGGTTCTGTGCCTAAGGCAAATGGTTGGGAGTGCAAAGCAACAGTACCATACTGGCATGCTGAAGGAAGTGTAACAGTACTGAATGTATTGCAGTTCTGTTCTTGCTTTGATTGGTAAAATAAGGTCTTCTTAACAACTCTCTGCTGTGGCTGTAAGCATGAGAAAAGTGAATCCATCTGTCTTGGCTTCCTCTAGGACTTTCCAAGTGTGGTTGTAGTTGGCTTGGGTAAGAAGAATGCTGGAGTAAATGGCCAAGAAAACTGGAATGAAGGCAAAGAAAATATCCGTGCAGCTGTTGCAGGTTAACTGGTTTTCAGCTTTCTTAAGCATCTTCTTACTGAATTATTGCTGTGATGCATCATGTTTTTGAAGAGTCAGTCTAGATAGCATTTGTTTAGAAATGCAAAAACTACTTCAGGGTGTGATAAGTTTGTTATTTGTCCCAGATAATCATGTAATTTTTTTGCTTGGTGAAGAAGGCATTAGAGGGCATTTAAATCAATCTGTAGACAAGTAACTGCAGTTATTTATATCAAATAACTTTCCTAAACCATGTAACATTGAAAAGGTACTTGCTTAATTACTGTTTTGAAGCCTGAGAGCATCACCAATTCACTTTATGAATTATGCCAAGCATGCACATGTATTTACTTTTGCCACTCTATTTGTAACAGATACTTGTGTTGCAAACTGATACCTGTCACCACATCAGTAGTATGGCTCAGGATGTTATGTGTTGTAGGCAGAGGACTCTGTCTTAATCAAGAGTGCTGCTGCCTTGAAGTGTGTATAAAACAAAGATAAAAAAAGTTCTCACTGCAGAGTTTCTAATCTGAGGGTGGAGATCAGTCACACTTGTATGACAGCCACATGCCCAAAGTGCCAGCCTGTGCTGTGTCACCTGCTGTCAAAATGGTAAATTATTTGGGTGCAAAATAGAATTTATGGGAAATATTATTGTTTGTTTATAGAAGTGTGTAAAAAAACTCAAGTGGAAGAAAAGAGCAGTCCTGTATTCTTAACAGAAAACTAAATTACAGCATATTTCTGATACTTGCAGATAGCTAAAACCCCTTCTAGCATTTGGGATTGCTGGAGCTTTACTTTTGATCAGAGTTTAAATGAAATGGAACAACCACAGTCTTTTCATTCTCATGAAATGTCTTAATCCTTACAATTCATCAAGTGATGATTTAGTCAAAACTTGTCAGTAGATGGTCATTGTCATTTTGAATTATTCCAGTGTATTATCTTTTAAATTTATTTGCTTATAAACTCGGATATCTTGTTAACATTTTTTCCTTGAAATGCCACATTGATAACCTCTGAGACACCTGTTTTTGCTGTTTGGTGTAGTACTCAACCTACCAGGTCTGGTTTGTATTTTTCAGTTGGTTGTAGGCAGATCCAAGATCTGGAGATCCCTTGTGTTGAAGTAGACCCCTGTGGAGATGCTCAAGCAGCTGCAGAAGGTGCTGTCCTCGGATTGCATGAATATAACGAGCTGAAGCAGAAAAAGAAACCTGTAGTTACAGCTCAGCTTCATGGAAGGTGATGACAGAAAGCATGCCTATATATATATTTATTTCTTTATGAAACTATACTTGCTTGTGCATAAGAAAAACACAAAACCAGAAGAATAGGGCTAGCAGCAATATTCCTCTTAACTCCTACTCTCTTAAATTTCCTCAAGTATTTCACATCTCAAGTACATTTACACTTTTTGCTCCATATGTTTTGTTAGTATGCCATGTTCTGAATTTAAGGGTAAATAAGTGCTGCTTCATGGAAAAGAAAGCCTAGGATAAAAATAAAAGTAAAAAGTTACTTGAAGCATAGATTGTGACATAAAAGGACTTCTGTCAGTATGGCTTGCCAAAATTGTGGAGCAGTATT
>VWYK01119080.1:5718-16318 GCA_013399775.1 Semnornis frantzii | reverse complement strand
CTGTGCTTTAATTTCCCTTTATGGGGGTGGGGCAGGGAGGAGGGGAAGGTTGGTTTGAAAATTAACTCATTTGCAAAGCGTTACTCATTAGCAGTCTCTAACCACTACAGTAAACCACAGTGATGTTCTTTTCTAGACCATATGTATATTAGTTTACTTATGCAACTTGCAGCAAATGAGAGCTTGCTGACAGGTTCAGATGACACATGAGAAAGCACAGGTTTAATGAAAAAGAATGTCTGCAGCACCAGTGTTCACTACTTTATCAGTGGAACGTGGTTTTTTTATATGATACCTGTGATGACTGAAAGTATCTGAGAGTACATGGGTAATAGTTTATAAAGAATTACTATGACTATGTGAATTCTCCCCATCCACCACAATTTTTTATAGTGTTTCACTCAAAAAAATTGTTTAGTTTAAGGCAAGTAAGTTAACAAAAAATACTAGCTTTCAAAAACTATAGTACTATATAGTTAAAAGCCTTGTGGACTGTCATGGGTCTGCAACTGACAAGTCTGCAGCTGCTTAGGGGAACCATGCTGATCTTTACTGTCTTTTTTTGCTTTTATAATACTGTAGCTTTTCACATAGAGAAAGTTGTGCTCTTCAAGAATTTTTGTAGTCTTGCAAAAGTTTGAGGTAGAATAATGGATTTGTTTCTGTGGAGAGACACATCTGGAGGTCTGCCTCTCCTTCAGTGCGACTCCAACCAGGCAGATTATTCAAGGCCTTGTTCTTTTGTGTTTTGATTGTCTCCATTGGCATTTCTGTGGCCTCTCAGGGGCCTTGTATCATTTTGATCACCTTTATGGTAAATTTTTCTTCCCGATTTTTAAACTAAATTTAACATGTTGCTGCTTGTCTTCTGCCTCTTGTCACATCACTGTGTGCCTCCAAAAGCAAGTCTGCTTCTGCCTTCTCTGTGTTGCGTGCACAAATGAGGAGGTGTTCTTCTTGCCGCGCTCTGATGCAGTTAGGAAAGCAACATTTAAATCTGTAATGGCTGTTATCTTATAGCATCTCTTCTGTTTTGTTGGCAGACAACGATGAACCACTCTTAAGTGGTTCTGGAGATGTTTCCAAAGAGTGTGCAGAAAAAATTCTTGAGACGTGGGGGGAGCTGCTGTCCAAATGGTAAGTGGCAAAATCATATTCTGAATATTCTCATTCTGTTCGTTCCTTCTGCTTCGTGTTTTTGTTATTTCCAGAACCCAGTTGAGATGAGATTGGTATGGATTTAGTTCTCTATCATCCCTACAATGTCCCTTGTTTTCTGGCTTCATGTTTTCTGATTTCTTCAGAGTGGGTGTTCTAAGTTTCTTTTGGTTTTGTTTTGTTTTTTTTTTCTTTTTTTGAGTGCAGGCTGAAATACTGTATGGAAATTCACTTAGACCCATGTCTTTAGCTGATTCTCTCTTAAGCTGAGAATTTTACTTATCTGTAAATTTCACTGAGATTTTATTCAAAACTAAGCTAAGTGGCATAGAGAAAATACAGCTCTCTGCCTTTATTTTGCATAGATCACTTCCACTCCCTTTTGTAATTCTGGTGTTGTTCACAGCCAGTTTTCCCTGCAGCTGTCAGATCTTGGTAACTATAGCTTAAGAATGCAGGAGATTTGTACTTGGATAGCAAAGATGCTTTTTCTCCCGTATCTAAAGAGGATGGCTCCAGAGCCTGCCAAGAAGGAAGTGCATGAGCTCTTCTGTTTTTTCCCTAGAAAATGCCAATTTACAAGAAGAGTGTTTCTTGACAATCAAGTTGTTAATGCAACACCTGTCCTCTTTTCATCAAGGATCTTTTATTCATCTTGAAGTAGCCTGAACAGTTCTAAGAAAGTGATGCTGGTTATTGCACAATTCAGTGTTGGGTTGTTGTGGGTTGTTTTCGTTGGGCTGGTTTTTGGTTTTTTTTGGAGGGGGTTGGGTTTTTTTTCTTGTTTTCACAAAGGGAGATGGCAGGCACAACATCAGATTGAGCTCAAATATGCTGTATTTTGACTTTGGCTATAGTCGTTGCCTTCTGCTTCCTAGTGTTACTGAGGAGCTGCGGTACAGCAAATCAAAGATTTGAACAGAATATTAGATCAAAGGAGCAGGGGAACAGAGATTAGGATAAATTATGCACTTCAGATGAGGAAAAATACTGATGTGATTCTCTTTAAATGAAGATTGCAAGACTTTAGCATTGTATTTTATTTTCTGCCATTACTTAGTACTTACTTGAATAAATACTTCTACTTCCAGTTTGGTTTTCCACTAATACATTGTGCTAATTTAGTAGGAAAGCAAACATCAGAAATGGACATGTTTGTAAGAATGGAAAGGCTGTGGCAGAGTGATCTATGAGCCCTTTTCCCTCCCTCTCCTAGACTTGTAGAAACATCTTTAACAGATGAGCTGTATGCATCTGCTGCTGTGAGAAAGTTTCTTTCAACTTGAATTTTTTTGTAATTCTTCCAAAGGCTCAGAGATAATTAAGCCACCTGACTCCCATTGAAAATGTTTTGGCAGCTCTAAGAGGATATGAAGTGCTTCTGTGCTAATGCTGGCAACAACTTTAATATGTGTTAAAGGGCTTTCCTTCTTAACTAAAAACGAGTATTTGGAAGTAGTGATCCTTGAGCTTTTAAATAAGAGGATTGAAAATCATAAAAATCAGAGTTCAGGTAGCTCCATCCTAGCTTTTTGGAATCCTGTAATTAGATTTGTATAGGAATTAAATATGCATTGGTGTTTTGTGATTTCTAAATTATATTTGGCTCATCTTTTGTAACTGCTGAGTCACACAATTTTCTCATTTCAAAATAGTTCAGAAGAACCTAGTGTGTAGCAATGGAGTTTTGTAGGCCTTTACAAGATCTATAAATACATGTAAGTCTATCAATATGAGTGTTTAGAGAAAGCAGAGTAAAGGAGGGCATTATGGTGCTAGGTTCTGTGCAATTTACACTGATTCAGTGTCCACATTGCTAGTCTCTGGATTAATGTGTTGGAATGCTGTAGACTGGAGAAAGGCAACAAGGAGTCCGAGTCTCTGTAACAGTATCATCTGTCAGCTAGACTGCTAACAAACACTAATAAATACCAGTTTGTTGTTAAGAACTATGCAATTAATGCAAGTTCTGGATTTTGCCTGGTTTTGTCTATCAATCCTCTTAATAGTTTTACCTAGAAGCCTCTGTCTTTTGGGGTTTTATGTTTAAGCTGTGAATGGACTGTTCAGCTTAGCTTTCTGTAGCTGCACAAATTATATGTAGGTTTGTTTTTTACAACTTAACAGTGCTGTAATTTATGAGCTGTCACCGGTCTCACTTGAAGAAACTGTTTAGATGGGACTAACTTGTACAGTAGAAGCTGCTAAAACACATGGATAATCATGGTAGATGTTTTTATAGCTCTGCTTGCCTGTCTTCTCAACCAGAAGGTTACCTGCTTGCAGTACATTCTTCTGCAAACCGGTTTGTGTTTTGGTGTAGTTTGAGCTGGGAATCTTACACTGTGTGGTACCTGTCCTCCAGCTGTAGGTTTTGCTGGAGTGTTTTGGTTCATAGAGTGTTTTATGTATTTATGTTTATATATAAATTTAATGAGAATTGAAGTAGTAGTTTGGAAAGTCCATCTCTAAGTGTGTTGCATTTTGTTGTTTTTGTTTTAAATAACTTAAATTTCAATTACTCTGGCAACAGTCTTGAAATTCTTGTCAGTTGACATGTCTATTGTTACGTTAGTTGTTGCTCACATACTCGTTTATTTGCATTTGGATGATAGTAACAATGCCCTCACTTAACATCCAGGCACCTCAATTTGAGCGTGAGGCCAAAGACTTTGTCGGCGTTGGTGCGAAGTGGAGTCCCTGAGGCCCTGAGGGGAGAAGTGTGGCAGTTGCTGGCAGGTTGTCACAACAACGATCACCTGGTGGAGAAGTACCGAATTCTCATCACAAAGGTAGAGTTCTTTTTTCATCTTTTGTCCTAAGGAATGGAACACAGAGATGTCCAAGTGTGTACCTTCTTCCTGAATGGTTCATGAGCAGATCTGAGTGTCGTGTATCAGATAGTGAGGATGATTCAGTCCTCCCTCCAACAAGAACAACCCTAACATGTGGTGCTAACTGTAGCATTGTCTCAACTTAAGACTGCTTTCTTTTTAATAGTCCTACTTCGGTTTCAGTCAGACAAGTTCTGAGTCAGTAAAGAATTATTATTCTATTAATTGCTTTCATAATTGACAGAGATTCAGGGAGCTCATTTCCTTTACTTGTTTGTCTTTTCTGAATGAAATCTGCATTTTGCTCTATTGTCTTGACATTTATGCTAAAAATTCATTTCTAGTTGAAATTGCAGCCTTTTTCTGACAGGAAAAAAAAAACAATGCTTTGGACGTTTTCTACACTAGACAGCAGTTTTTAACTTCTCATCTTGAATGCTGACATCAGTAATATAGGAAAAGAAAATAAGGATCATATATACAGACAACATTTGGTGTTTCTCAAAGTTCTAGAGTTACAAAAGGGTCACAAAAATGAAATGTCACTTCCCTTACCAGAAAACCGACGTGTTAATTTGGATTTGACCATTATTTGTATAGATGTGTTTTACTACTTTCCTCAGACATGCAAGTCTGGAAGGACTATATGAGAAATTATTAATGATGCAACTTTTGTACAAATATATCAAGTTAATTATTCATCATTTAAAAAGGCAAAACAACTGAATCAGCCTTTGTATATCTAGGATGGGATGGCACAGATTGGCAAGGAGCAGTTAAAGGCCTTATTCCGAGGGCAAGAGGGATTCTTGAAATTAAACTTGGGTTCTCTTGGAATTGTGTAAGAAGGATCCCATGTGATTTGAATGAATCACATTAGATTAGCTAAAAACATTATGGCAGAACTACTTTCACATACTTGAATGTAGAAGCAACTTGATCTGAATTCCTTATTATGAGTAAATGCATTGTAGAGCTATTGCTTGGATTTTGTGGTGAATAAATCATCCAAATATTGTGGAGGTTGAGCGCTCTGGCAAGACATGCATCACAGTTAGCCTGTTGTGTTATTTTAATTGCCTAGTGAGCGGTTGACAGTGTCACTTGTTTCTCTGTTTTGGTATCAGCATGGAGAAGCTGATCTCTCTGTGGCACAGTTGGTGACACGAACTGCTACTATCTTTGTGAGCTAAAAAGCAGTAGTGTGACATTACATTTTTGAAACTGTGAAACCTTTCAATTCATTTACATTTGGCAGAGACAAAGGAAATAACCTGGATCTAACGTGTTGGAAGGATCTGTGGAGTAAAGTAAAAGGGAAAATAGGCAAACTTAACACTGTGTGCTGCAGCGAAAGTACCAGCCATACCCGCAGCAGTCATTCAGTGTAGAAACTAGTAAAGAAATTAACCACTGAAAGAAAGGACCAAAAGAGCATTTTCAGGCTCTGCTGTAGTCATATGAGGTCTGTAGTGTACTACCAATATGGTGCAATAACCAGCTCAAGCAAATGAAAATGGAATCTCCTTTAATCTGGTGGTGCCCCCATTAGCCCACTGCTGTGGCTGTTTGCCGTATGGTGACTGAAATGTGAAAATGAGCTGTGGCTGTTTTTGTAGAATGGATAAAGGTTGGCACTTCGAGAGCAGAAGGGTCCAGTTGCTTCACAGTGAAGCTGTAATTGCTTCGACTTGCAGGCAGTGGAAGAAGTGTGGTTTCAAAGAGGGTTCTTAGTGGCTGTGTGTAAGTACTTGAGATGAGAACAGGCAAAGAATGCAAAGATGGTGTGGAAGGCTGAAGACAACATGAACTCAGGACCCAGGAAGATAACATTTGCAAACCCACCATATATAGTATGTGCTAACAGTAGACTTACACTGCACTATACTTTGGCCTTAATTTTTTTTTTTTGTTTTCATGTCTTTAATAGATTATTTGGTAATTTTGAAGTTCTGATGTGACTGATTCTTATTGCTCTGAAAATAGCAGCTCGGCTACAGTCAGTGTGCAGCAATGCACAGGAATAAATGTCTGGGGTAAATAATAGAACTTCTTAGTTATGTGAAGGCAAGGGTCCTGTGCAGTATATTGCTTTGCTATCCTTGTAATGCTTCACCGTGGTTTGTATGTCACTAATACACATTTCTGTCTGGCAAACAAGTGATTGTTTGCGTTACCCTGCATTGAAAATGGTTTATCTGAGAATAGCTGTGATGTAGCAGAGGAGCACAAGGAGTTGCTGTAAAACCTTTGCTCTTCAGTGCAAGTAGGAGATGCAGTAAACCCGCTTGAGTAGTCGTAATCCAGTGCCCCTTCTCTCTGAAGGTTGACCTCTGTTCCTGTAGCTGTATTTGATTTCTGTCAGGCTTTTCATGACCCCGTGCAGCAGCACAGTCTCAAATTAATAAGGATCTGTGTTGACAGCTGCTTCAGAAGGTTCTGGCCTTTTTCAGGGATTCTCTTTTTTTCCCCCCTTATGCAAAGGGTGTTGGGGGCACCCCAGTATCTCTTCTGCTGTTTGCTCTCCTGTGCAGTTCTGGCTCTTCGTGGTTGGCAAATCTATTTTTTTGAGTTCTTCTGCAAATTAAGAAAGGATAGTTTTTTTGTTTACTCTTGACACGTAGCTTCCGAATGATTGAAAAGAAAATGTGTTCTGTTGTGTTCTATCGGTGAAGGGTGTGTCTAGGTCTCTTCTGGAATCTGACATGAAAAATGGCATTGAAACTGCCTTAAGGTGTGATCATTGTGGCCTAGTCATCATGATAGTATTTATTAATTATTAGCTCTTTATTTCTTTGATAGCTTCTCTCTGGGTTTTTGTACTCCGTGCTTTTGTTGTTGTGGCAGTGTCTGAGTTTCACCAGTGTGGTGCTTCCACAAATTACTTTTGAGAATTTGCACACCATCTGCGTGCAATAATAAAGCTTTTAGCAACTCCAGATTGCTGTGCTCTTGGTGGGGAGTGTGGATGAAAGCCAGCCCAGTGAATTAAGGTCATGTCCCTACTGGGGACAGAAAGCAAACTCTAGATAAAACGATCTAGACAATCCCTTTGAGAGACATCTGTTCCTGGTAGGACTTTGGCAGTCCTGGTTACGGCTGTTAATTTTCAGGCTTCCAGCCACTGAAAGGTAGAAGAGGAGACATGGGAAGTCAGTCCAGATACTAATGGACACCTGAAGGAGAAATACTTCATGTTTTTGACAGTCATAGGTGGACAGAAAGTATTGTTGAGCAGAAAACTTGTAAAGTGAACCACACAATACTACAATACAAAGCAAAATAGGCAACACTCATCAGACAAGATTTTTGAAAAGCGTTAATAACTACTGAATCTCTCAGACCCGCAGCAATCCCTCAGTGGAGAAATACTTAATGATATCAAAATTAGAACCGGACATTTGCAATATTGAGGAGAAAATAAAAGCTTTTGGATATAGGTCTGTGTGGGAGGAAATAATGTCAAAAGTTAAACCTCATGAACTGTTGCACCAGATAAATACACTGTATCAAGAAAATTACAATGTGAGAGGGACATCTTGTGGCACAAATTAAATAAAATACAAAAATAAATTCAGTGGCAGGAGGAGTGTCCTGGAATGTGACATTGAGGTCACTGTTTGTGGTAGAAATTCTAGGCCTGGTAAGACATTGATCTGTCCAGTTTTTCTTACATCAGGACTCTCACTACCCTCTTTCTCAGATTCCCGCTATTTTATGTCTCCATAAGCAGATAATTGCAGTACACAGAAGTTCTGCTGAATATACTCATCTGTCTTGGTGAAAATTATACTGAGCTTTAATGAAGAAATAGATTAAAATGTCAGTACTGTTGTCTGAATGTGTTGCATTCACAGTGCCATAAAATGTAGTGGTACTTTAGCTGTGGGTGGTTAACACTTATTTTCCACTTGTGTCACAATCACATTTCCATATGTTCATGTAAATTAAGAAGAATACATTTAATTTTCTGGAGTTCAAAGGGCCATGATTGTGTACGATCAACTGAAATTAAACCTAGCATACGCCTGTGGATCAGGATAAGCAGAATGATTTAGCCTTGCTGTCAGTGTGCCTGAACCTCAAGATCTTTTGTTTGATTAGTTTTGATCACATGGTGATAAAAGTTTAATTATCTTTTACAAGCAGTCGTTTTCCCAAGAGTTCTCATTGCATCTTTGAATGATTTCTCGAATACCTTTCAGAAGTCTGATGAGGTTGTTGTGTCACACTATAGAGCAGAAGAGCCACCTGAACCACAGGTTCTCATGGCTTTTGAAAGTGGGTTTTGTGCACTTGACCAGAGAGCTAGGATAGCAAGCAGGCTGGTGGATCTCCAGAGTAGTTACTTTCCAAATGCAGTTTACACCCTTTGGGCACTTTGGCCTGGCTTCTGGCTTAGGGATGTTTGAGAGAATTAACTTGAGGTACTGCTCACTGAGGACTAAATTTTGGATACAGTTACTAATTTCTACTTTGGAGAAACAATAGAATGTCAGTGAAAGAAAAAAACAAAGCAGTTCTCTTGCTTCTTCAGAAACACTTGCCAGGTCTATAGGAGTTAAGCTCATATTGGTGATTAAAATCTGACCGTGGAGGAGTGTTTGATTTGTTTGCATCTTTTAGTTTGACATTTCAGTGACCAGATGGTGTTTTGGTCATTCTCAGGACTTCCAGTGCTAACTTGTTTCTCTTTATCTGAGAAATGCTCAAAGTTCATTTCTCTATTTTTCTTAAGGATGTGTGTCATGTGTCCATTCATGCCTAAGGATCCAGAAATACCGTTTGAATCAATTGGTATGTAAATCATTCTCTGCTTTGGAAAGATAGGAGATCATTTCTCCAGCAGTAATTCAGTCTAAGCTTATTTTTTTTTGCATAATCATGATGCCATTGCCTAAATTTAATTCAGAGTTTATGTTTCTTAGCTACAGTTCTAGTATTTCACTTGTCATGCGTAGAAACCTCATAAAATTCTAACAAAAATGAAGGACAATAGTAAAGGGTGAAGATAGGATGGACAAAACAAGTTTTTGTGTTCAGGCTTTTGCACAAGACTAACTAAAAACGTGCCAAGTCATGCTGTTGTCCAGCACAGACTTTTGATCAGTACAAGTGCATTGTAAGTTTTTTTTTTTTTCTCCCTACTTACAAGTCAGCTAAAATCCCAAGCATGGCAGTATGATTGCTTCGAGATCTGTCCCTTGGGCTGCAACTCATTTTCCTTTAGGTGGTCCAGAGTGGCAAATGCTTAGCTTGGATTAACCAAAACCTTGGTGTGTTGGTGTCAGTTGAATTCAATGTCTGGACTTCATGATCCAAGGATGCCAGCTGGTGTCACGCTTTGATTTTTGACAAAAGGACTTTAATTGCTGAAGAGCCTCTTTCCGCTCTCTTACTTTTTGAATAGTTTGAAGTTGTGGGCTTGTCCCAAGAGGTGGCAGAGGAGTCTGGTATGTGGATCACAGATGAGGTTATATATACCATACTCAACATCAAGTGAGTAAAATGCTCTTGACAGAGAAGATACTGGTATCCAGTGGTGACATCTTCATCTTGTGTGCATCCAAGAATTTTTTCTGGTTAAATATGCATGATGGTTATTAGATAACAGTGTGGATACAAGTTGAAATGCTGCGATGTGAGTTTCTTGTATGTTTGCTCTCTGGAATGTCATTGAGTTTTCTAGTTTGTCTAATTGGATGTAGGTTGTTTTGGGAACTATTGGGGTAGCAATGCCTTTGTATTTCAAGTATATGTGTGGAGGAGGTGCTTACTGGCCTGGAGCAACATATGGGTTAACAGTGGGACACAGTTAGCTTGGCCTGTGGATTTAAGTGTCTCCTAAACAGTACAAACTACACCTAGGAAAGAAGTATTTATTCCAGAACAAGAGTTTCCCCATAAGGGCTTGAGTGGAAAAGCTGTAAATTAGGACTAACTGCTAGAATTCACATCCTGTCTTGGACAGTTGTCATTCATCTTACAGAGATGCTGAGAAGAGAGCCAGGGGTGCAGATTGGGTGTCTGTCAGTCTGTGACCAGGAGATAGATATTTTGTTCTGTCTGTAGGAACCAAGTGTGGGTGTCTGTTTGTAAGACCAGAACATGGGTTATGTTGGTCTCTACCTGTCTGTGGAACTGAGACCTATGTTGGTCTGACTGTAAGACCTGGGCGTGGGTATGTCGGTTAGTCTGTCTATCTGACTGCACGACGGGAGCGTGGGTTGTGTGTCTGTCCAGGACCGGGGTATGCAGGACAGAGCCCGTCGCGGCCGCCGCCGTCGGCGTGGAGTGCGGGGACTCGCTCGCTTTCCTGGAGGCCGCGGGGTCGTGCCGGGTGAGGCACCTACCGCCGTCAGCCACTCGTGAAAGCGGCTTGCGGAGCGCCTTTTTGGGTGGAAACCCGCATTTCCGAGGCTGCGGGCGGCGCTGCTGGGCTCCCCCTACACACTCCACCCCGGCTACCGCCGGCTGCCCGTGCCGGGCGCTGGGGCTGGGTGAGGGAGCGGCCGGGGGGCTGCGGCTCTGCTCCCCGCCGGGTCTCCGCCGGCGCCGCGCCCTCCTCCGCGCTCCTGCCCGCCTCCCTCCCCTTCCTCCCCGCCGTC
>VWYK01119070.1:3339-14023 GCA_013399775.1 Semnornis frantzii | reverse complement strand
AACATACAGACTTGTGAACTCTCACAGTTTTGAAACAAATTTTCTTAAGTCTGTGGTTTGTCCCCCCGTGTCACATCCCCCCCTCCCCCCAAATGCTGCTTCTGTGATTATGTGACTGTGTGAAGCATTTGCCATGTTTGAAACTAGGGTCATACTAACTCTTGCAATCACAGAGGCAATCTTGAAAACACTGGTGTTAAGCTCTTGAAGAAGGAAAACCTAGCACTAATTTCTAAGCCAGGTTTTTCTAAGACAATCTGTTTTATTTGGAAACTCTACTATTTCTATATAGCTATACCACTAACAAATTTTCTGAGTTGCTTTGAGCCTGTGCAAGATGCTAAAATGGGAGAAGAGAGTGAAGAAAGAGTAGGGTAGGTTCGATCTACTATCATGGTCCTCACACAGCACACTGTAAGAAACAGAAGCGAGCTGAGTAGCCAGTGGAGCAGATTGTCCATATAGTCAGAAGAAAATACTTTGTTTCCAGTGATGTAAGCAACTTTCTCAGCTTCAGTGCATTTGTGTCTGTGCCTTTCATGAGAATTTCCATTAAAGATACATATTTATTGAGTATTAATGAGACAACATCCAAGTACCATCTATAATATCTTTACCACAGATAAATGTGCAAGTGTATTGGCATGTTATCACCTCCTCCAGCATTACATTGTAACTAGCTTATTTGCAAGTGATCTTTCACTTGCTGAGCAACAATCTCCGTTTTGCTGCATTCATGCAGTGATATTTAGAAGCTTTAAAATAATGTTGTGGTGAGTGTTGCAGACCTGAATAAGTTCAAAGGATCTTATGTTTGCATTAGTTGTATTGCAATGGCTTTGCAACTCACATCTCGTGGGAATGATTGCATTTGTTTAACAGCGGAAATAGAAGTGCTTCTTTGCTCTCATAACTGTCTCTGCAGATTTTCCCCCATTCCTTCCCTCTGCCTGATGAGTTTTACAAAAGCTTATCAAATGTAACACTAGTTATGCATTTTAGTCTTAAATTTTTAGATTAAAACTTTTGTTTTGTCTTGTTTTGTTTTCTGTTCAGTCTTTGTGCAGGGCAATCAGTTGCCGAAACTGAAACCAAGGAACGTTACCTGAACTAGCATGCCATGCTAGTTACTCAAATTGCAGGCTAAAGGGCTTCTGGTTTTACTTCCATTACAAGTTTTTCATTCTTCACAGGACAGGTTAATAACCTCTTGGAAATGAAAATTACTGTAAATAATTGAGTACTTAGACAAAAAAGAGCCTGATCCTTTCCATGAGCATTAACTAATACGCTTATTTGGAATTGTTTAGCACCTCCCCAGATCAGATTTTCAGCTGACTGCTGCTGTTTACAGTTGTCCTATCACAGCTTTTCACCTACATGGATGACATCCTGCCTTGCTATCTTCACAATAACAGACTCTAAACATAATAGCATCCTATGGGGATACAGTAGAATAACAACACATCACACTTCCTTTTTACTTACCAGAAACTTTTTACAATAAACCACTAATCTCAAGCAACATCTGAATAACAAATGAATATTCTGAATGACATATGTGTAGAGGTAATGTGTTAACAGAAGGGAGACTAATGCAAAAGTTACTCTCCTAGATCATTCGAAGAAGATGAAAATCACATGATAAAACCAGACTCTAGTATGTTATGGTTTCCATCCTCCTCCTCTCAAATCACAATGGTATTTTCTTTGTTAGAAGAGCAAAGGGTGTATTGGAAGTTGAAGAAATCAAACACAATCTCAGAATCACTTTTCCCCTCTTAAAAATCTGTCTTTTTGATGCTAATTCAATGAATTCATATGATCTGTACAGTAGTATGTCTTAAAACGGAGCTTTTCACACATGTGGTCATGATAGTTTAACTCTATATACAGTATCTGAAAATAAGCAGATTAAAATTTTCCACTCATTCTACTGTCAATTTAAATTAGACCTCAGAATGGTAGGTACTTGGTTCTTAAATGCCGAATCACAAGGAATAATATATGTCAATACCCATGCATAGTATATTTTTGTGTACATGCATACAAACACAGACACACAAATTACCTGCCATAATAAATTCTAAGACTATAGGAACTTTCAGGTGCTTTAATTTTGGCTAAGTTCCTAACTTCAAATGTGTCTCATGATTGTATGACTTAATCCTCACAGAACTTCAAAGATAAGTTATGTACATTTTGATATGTCTGTGTATTCTAAATTAACACATCTTGTATAATTACATATTACATATGCTTCTCTTCCCTCTGTCTCTAAATCTATATATCTAACTTGATACAGAGATGACTTCATTGTTGTTCTTACAGTTTCCATCAGCATTTCTCTAGTGCTTAATTACTGATTACAGGATGAACATGATATTGGTGAGGAAAACCCAGCATTATCTTACGAACAGATAGCGAAGCATTCTTTTGCTTAAGGCAAGTTCTGAAGAATGTTAAATTGAATTCAGATGTCTTTATCTAGAAATCAGACATTCTGCCAAATCTTTAGCTAAAAATCAGATATGGTTCCATCTCTAAAGCTCATTCTGTTTTAATTTACCAGTTTGGCCACATCTGAAAAGACATGGAGAATGCAAGAAGCAGACATGCCAGGAGACACTTACCTTAAATTGAGTAAGTATCTACATTTCATCATGCTCTTGTTTTTAAAGAATTCTTCTCACGATGTTGATATGCTGAGATTATTTGCTGCCAAGCAGTGTCCTGTACATGGCTGTAGCGCTCAGCAGCCCTGAAGAGAGAGACAGGCTTGTGCTGCTGTTCGCTCCCAGCAGCTTCACGAGGCTGGGACTCTTGAGCTCAATTAGTTCTAGATTGTTTGGCTAAATGGCAGCCACACTTCCTTCTATTCTTTCTCAACTTAGTTTTCCTGCCTCCAGTGGTGCTTTTTCCTTTCTTCGGACTATAAATAGGCCTGCCACAACACAGTCTATAGCACTAAGGAAGGCAGGAAATGCATTTAAACAAAGGAAAGATCTTAGAGGTTTTTGCCCTCCACCACCAATTAGAATTTGAATTAGAATTTACTAAATATTGCACTGCAGACACAGTTCTCTTGCACGAGGAGAATACTCATTCAAAAACATTCTGGGATGTCATCTTTTGTACTGTACAAAAAATGAAGAGACATACTTGCACTCTACTGTAGTCTCTTGAGTAGTTATCACTTCCTGTAAGTATTTAGTTTTGATTAAAACTTGGAAATTAGTGAGACTGGAGAGTTAGAACAGAGGTTTTCTTTGGCTTAGAAAAGTGGACAAAGATGGCTAACATTTTTGGGTGGTAAAATAGGTGTTTTAGGAGGTGCAGATCTTGCACACTTAAGAATGATGTTTAAAGTCTGTGAATAGTCACTTCATCTGAGTACTTCTCTCCTCAGTGAGACTTTCTGTGCAGCCTCAAGCCAGCAACTAGGAGGTTGGAAGTGTTTAAGCAAACTAAGTGCATTTCCATGCAGGGAAACAGAATTTTCTGCAGCTATTCAGTAATGTGCAATAATGCCTGTGCAGCTGTAGCTCTTAAACAGCAACTATGTTAAAATCCTCAAATAAATTTCATGAACTAAATGGAGATAAAGAATCATTTTGATCAGCTTTGGGTCATTTTTTTGATCAGAAACTTTCCAATTTTAATGATTTTCATCCTAGTGTGTTTAAAAGTACACATCAAGCTTCTAAGGCTCTGTCAAGCTTAAAAAGAAAAAAAAAAATTCCACATTATACTAGATGATAATATAGTACTATACTTACCTGGCTCTTTGTTTCTTCTCCCTATTTTCTGCTGTCTGTGGTGCATTCCTTTGCTTTGATTTATACAGCTTAGAAAAGCTGCTGTAAAAAGCTTTCTGCTGGTCTTTAAAATGAGAGCTTCATGTTATAATAGCACCATGAGTATTGAAGATAGTTAAGGTTGTAATGCATGGTGTGGGGGTTGGGATTATTTTAGTGGGAAGGCCCAGACTTAAAACATAATTGTTGCTATGTGGGCAAATATTTTTTCTTCTAAGATCTGTGTGTGAAATACATGCGAGTCACATTGAAGGTGGTGAGAGTTAAGGACCTGTGGCATTTGAGGAATGTGGAAAACTAAACCTTTTGTTTTCAGTCTTGTTATGCAGCAATGACCAGGACTGCTAGTTAGCATGGTGTTTTATGTAAGAATCTGCACATCTTTCTCAGCTTTTGATAGACTAGATGATACCAGAGCAGTTTATATAAAAATCAAGAGCATGTTCAGGGAAGTGTCTGCCTTTTTGAGAACTTTGCAAAAATCTTGTTTCTCATAACAAGAATGTGATTGTTTAGGAAAAAAAAAATGGACACACACACACATACAAATAGTGGGTGAATAAATATTTTTGTTGGTTTGTTGAAAATAACTGAGACCAATGTTTTCCTTGAAAGTACCTTTTTATAAAGGTAAACCAAAATTAAATGCTCCAAATAAAACTGATCATGAACCCAGGATTTTCATTTTTATAAAAGGACCTAAAAGTTACAACCTTTATGAAAGTTTATTCCTTGTGTTAATATTTGCAATTAGCAGACAAGTTTAGGAAGATGTCCTTTGCAGATCACATACTAGAAATCTGACAAAAAGGAATGTGATTCTTTGTAGCGAACAATGGATCAAATACCGACTTCAGTGGAATCATGGAACCATTTTTAGCTGAAACAGTTCTGTCACGGAGATGACTGAAGGCAAGAAGCTGCAGTCTTTCTGTCTCTTTCAGACCAAGAGAGAAGGACTGGCGATGTGTAGAAGTTGATTGAATTTTTCATTATTGTGGAACAGCTGTGGGGCAAGCCTAACTAACCGAGTTTCTGCAATGTTCATCTCCACAGTACAACAGCACTGAAATGCAAAGCTGCTTAGCTGTGTTTCTCTTGTGTATACCTTTATTCAAATGCAGTTTAGTTTAAATCTTAAATCTGCTCAATGAGTTGCTAGTGGTTACAGACTTGAATTGCATCAGACATTGTGCTGTGGTGCAGTTTGCACCAAGCACTGCCAAGAACCGTGGAGAGGCTTAGTCTTGAATAGCTGCTCACCTTGTGTCAGCATGGTGCCAGTAGAGACCAGTTGCAGGAGCCGGCTTGCACTGATTTTGGTGGTAACCTTTCTTTCAAACACACACATCTTTCCTCAGTGTCACTCAAGACATCTTAAAACATAAAAAAATAGAATGCAAGGCTAAAGTAGGACTTCTCTGTCATTCTGACTTTATGGACTGGAAGAAGTTCTTACCCAATGTGCAAATTCTTTCAGTCCCACTTTACCCTTGCAGTCTTGAGAAGAGTCTGTCTTAGGAGAGGTCTCCAGAGTTTCCTTTGAGGATTGATCCCGTAGTTGGTAGAGGCACAGGACAACTAGGAGCAGGATGAAAATGTTGCTGAGTGCAGATGTAGTTACATTTTTCTGTGTCAAGGCAGAAGAGATGTATTTTCTGTGATAAACCCTTTTTTATTGTTTCTCATGCATTAGCCTTTACAACAAACAATGGCCGCATGGAATTAACACTGTGGTGCCCAGATCTTGTGGGGATGCTTTTGGTCTCCTGGAATTCAAAGCATCTCGTCTTCACAGTTCATTTGTACTTCTCTGTGCCCTGAAAATATGTGAATGTGTGCATGTGCTAAGGATGCAAGCAAACTCTTTCCTTTCAGTCAGTGTGCAGAGTCAGCTTATTCATGTAAAGAGAACTGTGAATTCTTCACCACAGAAAACTTAGACTGAGCTATCACATGGCAGCATGACAGAAACTGCTTTTTGCTGGACCCCTCAAAAGGGCTTCACACAAGTAATTTAAAATTCTACCAGGGAGGTTGAAAAGACGAATCTAGATGCTTTGATACGATTTCCCCCCTAGTGCTGATTGCTGAGTTCTGATTGCTGAAGACTGCATCTGCCTTTTCACAACTAGAATGGTAAAAATTCCCACGAAATTTGAATAGGGAAGCTTTTCAGAGCAGCTTCCAAAATAAAAAGCTGATCTCCTTGACCCTTGTTATTCTCTGCTTTTATGCTGCTACTCCCTGTGCTGCTGAGCAGCATTGTGTTACGCCACTCTTTCCACTGACTTCAGTGGGAATGGTTTTGACATAAAGTTAGCATGAGCAGGGCAGGGCAGTGCATTCTAGTTTGTCATGCCTATAATTCATTAAATAGCTTGAATTCTTTATAGTGTTATTCCTGTCTTTCTTATTTTCTCAGTTGTCTCCTTCCTGATTTCACATTTTGTTGCCCCATGGAATATGTTACAAGAAATTACATAACTGTCCCTGGTAAAGCTGTACTGAGGAAGAAACAATAAATAAGTTTTTATCTTTCATGCTTCTTGTTTAGTCTACCCGACTTAACACCATGGAAATCAGTTGTTATAGTTGTTTCGAGTAAATTGTAAGGACACAGACCTTCCTTTTGATTTCTGATCCTGTTAAACACAGGTGGTCTTTCTGCACTGCAGTACAGGCTGTGGGCCAGATTCCTAGCTTCTACAAATTGGTGTTGCTTCATCAACTTCAGTGGAGCAACACTGATTTGAGCTGTCTGGGGAATCTGGCCAATTTGCTTTAATGGATTTGTGCCAAATTTATAGCAACCGAGGAGCTGTGAGTTCAAAGGCCTTTTGAATTGTAGCTTATGCTCACTATATAGAAAATGGATTATTTTCCTCATTGTGTTCCTCCCTTCCACCACTGAAGCAAATCATCAAAATGCAGAAATATCCTAACAGATCTGACGCTTACAGCTATGGGGCAAGATGAAGAACAGTTCATTGTGATCTTAAAAATAGAAGTTAAGGAAACTGTAGGTCAGACAAACTGAGTGAACACGCACGTAGAAGATAATGTACTGGTTGTCTGCCCTGTGTGTTTGTGGCCTCATGAGGTTAGTACATTTAGTACAACCACAAACTATCTCTTTTAGATCAATTGTGTGGTAAGGAAGGGAGGCCATGAATAGAAGCCATTGTTTTTCACCTTCTTGCTTACCAAAACACAATGTATATTTTTTTTCTTGGTACCTTAAACAAAGAATATGCATTAAACCTGATGGCAGCCTAAAAGCGAAGAAAGTTAAAGATTAATTTAAAAATGTTAAAGTTCTTAAGGCCCAAACCTTCCGTACATCCCCATCTCTTCCCTGCCATCGATTTCTGGACCACCAGGAGTTGATAAAGCTTTTAGAAAGGTAATGACAAGAAGAAACATCTCCATGGTATTGATGAGGAAATAGAGTAACTTGCCAAAGGTCTCATAAGAAGTAATACTTTTATCTGGAAACCTTATTCTGTTGGTTATTTCTGTTTTTCATCCTTTTTCCTGCCTTTTATTTTACTTGCCTCCTATTCCCTTTTTGGTTACTGTAACGGACATGGGGGTATTTAATTACTGTGAGACGATATTTAAAAATATTAACAGTTTAATATTAAATATTCAGAACTCGCATCACCCCAATCGCTATTTAATAATAATAACAGGCTCTTTGCAACATTATGGAAACTATATACAGGCTATAACAGGATCTAGGAACAGCTATTAAATATATATATTAATTGAACTCGATTTAAACTGGAAGAGNGGCTTCTGGGGAAAGGAGGCAGATGATCTCTGACCTGTTCCTGGCTTTCTGGACGATTTGTGTTATCTCCAGGGCTTCCGTCTGGGCAGAAGGCTTCCAGGTGCAGGGAGGATGTCTTGCGGTGTCACGTCGGCTATGCAGGCCAAATGCGTGGAGGTATCAGAGGCAGCAGGCACAGACACACCTTGGAATGGCAAAAGGCGTCTGTGCTCCCTGCCCATCTCCTTTTATCCAATACAGCCCAAGACTAATGGGCCTTTGGACACAGGATAGCCAATCAAATGGCAGTTAGCCAAGATTTGGCCATATTGGGTGAAGCCATAGGCTTGCTTTACCCTTCTTTGGGCAGAACACAGCCTTGCACAAGGCAACCCTGTGCACCTTGTTTACTGCAGTTGCTGGGCAGGCCACAAACCCCAGACTTAGTGGCTCCAGGTTCTTTGTCCCTTTTCCTGTGGTTGCTCTCCCCAAAACAGCAGGAGGGAGAGCAGAAAAACATGCCTTGGCAAGCCAAGAGATGTACAAGCCCAATTTGGCCTGCTTAGGCCTACCACGACAGTTACATCTTTGTATTCAGGGTTCTTTGTCTTCTACTTCTGTCCTGCTTAGTGTGTGCATAATTTGGTCTAGCAGAGTTGATACCTGTTTCCAGGCAGATCATGATTTCATCTTGCATTTCATTTTACGCAGATTTTTCGTGTGAGTGTCCTAATTCTGAGAAGCTGCTACAGACAACTGTGGCATTACCTCACTGTTTTTCTGTGCAACTTTCCCTTATCCCACCACCCTCCAAAAATGTCAGCGGCATTGCTGCAGGGCATCAGGTGGTATGTATTCCAGAAAAGTAAAAGGGATGACTTAAAATTTCAGCAGGTTCTCACACTGCCTTCTGGTGCTACCTGTCTTTGTGTCTGGATTTTCTGCTCGGGATGCCCATTTTTGACTCCCACTATGACTCAAAGATATTAGTAATGGATAGAAGACCCCAGGCATTACAGTTCTCCACTTCAGCTTTTACATGCTTGATCCTTTCTACTCTTGTATATATTTTAATGTGTGTCTTTTTAGAATTGAATTTTTAAGGAAAAAAATTAATAAATTTGTTTCCTCGTTTGTATATATCGCACTAATAAAGGAGCAATAACATATTTCACAGGTAACACCTTTGTAGCAAAAAGGCTTCTCTACTGGAACCTGTTAAATATTTCAGGGTTGCTAGAGGCTGGGTGCACACCATTTAACTAATCTTTTGTAGCCAGGTGTAGATTAGGAAAGAAAAATCTTTCTAAATGGCTAAAATACACCTGTTTTTTGTTGATGGAGTTAGGGTCTCATTTACACTGTTCGCCCTTGCTATAATTCATTGACCAAAATGAGTGACTTTCCCCATATGTCAGTGTGAATTTATTCTCTTGTAGTTTCTTTTGCCACGGTTCCAAAGGGTTTCTGTTTGCTGACCAAACATTTCTGGATTTCAAGGTGTTGCTTTCCAATATCTGCCAGAACAGGGGAGGCAGATTAAGTTGTACTACTTACAGCTGTGTCAGCTTCTGGAACACTCTGTAATCCAAGCTTCCTTGTTGCTATTTGGGGCAGCTAATGGCTTTTCGGGGTATAGCTACAGAGTTCTCTGCTGGAGAGAGCTGTGACACAGACATACTGCAAACATGCCCTCTGCTGGAGCTGCGAATTGAACACCATAAATAATACCGGAACATGGATCTTTTCTGGCGCATACACTGGGAGGGGAGGCGACCGTTTTGCCCTGCTTCAAGGTAACCTCTCATCAGAGCCAAATCTCTGTTTCCTGCGCTTGTGCTGAGAGCGCTGCAATCTCCTCTTCTGAAAGGAAGAGGCAGTTGCTTTGTCAGTGTACCCGTCGGGTGCTGTGAAAGCCTGTCACCCGACAGTAACTGGGTCTTTGAGAGACCCCAGGGCACACAAACAGCAGAGTGCACAGTGAGACTCCTTAACCATGAGGTTTCTCCAGTAACTTCAAAAGGACAAGGATGACACAGTGGATGTCTCTTCTGTTGTGTTGGGAAAGATGAGTGCCTGTGGGGTTTTTGTTTGTTGTTTCCTCCCCCCCCCACATTCCTAGCAACGGATTCAGTGTGGTTAATTCTTTTCCTATTTCCTTGACCTGCATGTACGAGCTAGCTTTACATGAGCTAGACCAGCCGCTCAGAGTCTGGGGTAGGAATGTTGTTGTACCAGGAGATTAATAGATTATTTCTCATGCATCAGAAACAGTCCTCAGAATGTTAGTCATCTGGGCTTTTTACGTGGTAGTTTTTACCTTAGGCTAGTGAGTGCTGTGAAAACAGCCTCTATTGGGCTCCAGGTGCTCCTGAGAACCATGAGAACTTGTAGTTTGCTTTTACTCTGATTTTGGGTTGAAGCTTTTTGGTTGCTGCTTTGTTCTTATTTTTCTGAGGCTTCTTATTTCACAACTGTTCCATTGCAGAAACACAGATTTTATCTTCTTGGAGCCGTTTTCTTAAGACCACTGTTTAAGAGTTGTGGGGTTTCTTCTCATTCCTTAAACGTGAACAACGTGTTACTTCAGATGCTGTGCTGACCTCTAGTGACAAAGACAAAAGGAAGGCTCTTTGCTGTTCAAAGGGCAGGCTTCCCTGAGCTCTCCTCTTTTCTGCAGGTTTTAACCCAAACAAATTATAAGAGGCTTATCTCTCCTGCTGCATGTGCAGATCATTTTGATATTTGTTAATATTTCTGTCCAGTTGTTAAACTGCTGGTTGTGCAGTTTGTTAATTATAACATTAGTAAATTTGGTGAGCTGATGTTACTTTATCCCGTTTATGAGTACAGTAAAATGCTTTATAGAAAGATAATTTAAACCCCCAAACCCAGAGTTAAAAAATTTGGTGTGATTCTTAAGATTTGCCCTTTAATTACAAAAGTAGATCTTAGTTCATGTTTTGTACTGGCAACAGGGGAGCTGGGAGGATTCAACAAGATGCTACTTCTTTTAAGACATAGGAAAAAACTCCAAACCTACTAGCAAATTTCTCCTTTCTCTTTCAAAAGATTTAAAACACTTTATTCA
>VWYK01119062.1:0-11106 GCA_013399775.1 Semnornis frantzii | reverse complement strand
TGTCCTTCTTGAACATTTTTTCCCCTTTTGTCCTATCCCTTGACACCAAGGGAGAAAATCACTGTTGCATTGTGATTTGTGAAGTCCAAAGAGACTCTGAAGGCTTTCTCAGTATGCATAACATCAAAGGCTGACACAGTTACATGCCAAGAGAAACCAAACTGTCCAGTGACCTTCACCTCACCTACTTCTAGGATTTAAGAGCCCTCAGCTGCTTTTTCTCAGATAAGCAATGGTTACAAAAGAGCACTCAGCAAACACAGCCAGCAGTTATCTCTGCAGTCTTGCTTTTGCCTGGGAAAAACTGCAAATGCCCAGTTGCTTTGAAGGGTACCTGGCAATTTTGGTGGAGCTCTCATGCTTCAAGTACCTTAAATCTTGGCTGAGAGTAAGTCCAAACTGGCTGCAAACATTTGACAGCAAATTTAGAATAGAAGTTGCAGCTCAATTCAAAATCCTTCCATAAGGAGACTTCAAGTATCATGTTCCAGTGGTCACTCTCCTGGTAGAGAATCCTGCATCCATTCCTAGTACAGAAACTCGAAGCCTCACGCTGAAGAACTTCTTCCTCAGATCCAGTCTAGCTCTGCTCTCCCTCAACTTCAAACCTTTCCCTCTTATCCCAGGGCTAGACACCCTTAGGAAAAGTTCCCCCTGCAGCCTTCCTGGAAGGTCCCTTCAGGTATTGGGAGGCAGCTCCATGGTCCCACCCAAAGGCTTCTTTTCTCCAGGCTGCACACCCCCAGCTCCTTCAGCCTGCCCTCACAGCCCTGCTCCAGCACTTGGATCATCTTTCTGGCCCTCTTCTGGGCTCACTCCACAGTTGTGTCCTTCTTATGCTGGAGACACCAGAACTGGAGGCAGGATTGGAGGTGAGGTCTCACAGGGGCAGAGTCAAGGGGCACAGTCCCCTCCCTGGCCCTGCTGCCCACACTGCTCCTGCTGCAGCCCAGGCTCTGGTTGCTCTCTGGGCTGCAAGTGCTCACTGCTGGCTCATGTTGAGCTTCTTGTCCACCAGCACCCTTAAGACCCTCTCCTCAGGGATGCTCTCAAACCAGTCCCTCCCCCATCTGGATTAGTGTTTGCCTCTACCCAGCTGCAGGACCTTGCCCTTGGTCTTGTTGAACTTCATGAGCCTGACTTGGGCTGAGCTCTGGAGCCTGTCCAGATCCCTCTGGATCCTTCCCTCCAGCTGTCAGCCTCACCTCACAGCTTGGTGTCATTGGCAGACTTGCTGAGGGTTCCTCAATGCCACTCTCCATGTCACCAACAGAGATGTTGAACAGGACTGGTCCCAGGACTGATTCCTGAGGGACTCTGCTTGTCACTGCCTCCACTGGGACACGAAGCCATGCAGGCAACTAAGTTGCAAGTATGTTGTAAGTTTTGTAAGACTTTAAGTTTTACTTTGGGAAACTTCTGGGTCAGTGTTTCCAGCCTGGAATCCAGTCCTGTTGGTCGCTGCCCTGATTAGGGCAAGGGAAGGATTCATGGCACATCAGTGGAGGGACTTTTGTATTGGGTAATAAGTCAGAGCTTCCCTTCAAAGGTGTTGGTCTCTTCTACCTGGTACCAGGAGTGACAGAACAAGAGGACACAGCCTCAAGCTGTGCCAGGGCAGGTTCAGGCTGGATGTGAGGAAGAAGTTCTTGAGAGCAAGAGAGATTGGCATTGGAATGGGCTGCCCAGGGAGGTGGTGGAGTGCCCATCCCTGGGGGGGTTTAAAAGGAGGCTGCATGAGGCACTTGGTGCCAGGGGTTAGTTCATTAGAAGGTGTTGGGTGAGAGGTTGGACTTGGTGATCTCAAAGTTTTTCCCCCAATCTGTTTAATGCTGTGGTTGTGTGAGGAGGAAATCACAGAACAGTAGGGGTCAGAGGTTATCTACTCTCAGCCCACTGCAGTGACATGGCCTCAAGTTTCACCAGGGGAGATTTATGTTGGATATTAGGGGAATTTTATTTCCTGCAAGAGTGGTCAGGCACTGGAACAGGCTGCCCAGGGAGCTGGCAGAGTCCCCATGCCTGGAGGTGTTCAAAACATGTAGACATGGCAGCACTTTGGGATATGCTTTAATGGCCATGGTGGTGTGGGGTTGAAGGTTGGACTTGATGATTTTAGGGCTCTGTTCCAAGCAAAAGGATTTTATGGTCCCATGATTCTAAGCCAGCATTTTAAATAAGTGGAACATTAAGGGAAACTTAGTCACATCAGCACCACTCTTCTGTTTGCTGCTCTCTTAGCAAGCAGTCCAGCAGCTACCCAGTGCAGCTCTGCTCTGCAGAGTTCATAACAGATGTAAGCCCTGGCAAATAGAGTTACAGATGTCACCTCAGCACTGATATGTAACTGTGGTTGAGTTTCAAGGTAGAACTCTGTAGTTTTCAGCTGGGCTGCAGAGTTTGCTTCAAGGTAACTGCAATAACAGCTGATAAACATCAACTGGATTCGTCCAGGTGGCTGTAAGAAGAAAGAGTAGCTCATGGTTAAGTCCCCAAATGCTCAAAACATAAAGTTCCTTGGTCCTAATGGGATGCACTGAAGAAGGAAGAGGCAAGCCAGTGAGAAAGGAGCATCAGCACACTCACTGGAATGAACTCAGAACTGGCACAGAGCTTTTCAGGTGAGAAAACCTGCAGCTAAGCTGGGGCTGTCCCAAGCCTTCAGCCACCTTAACCTGCACTCAAAGAAAGGCTTCACCCACTTCCTTCTAGGGCAAATGTCCTAAGGGGAAGAAGAAGGAATTGATGTTTCAACAAGATACTGGTCTGGGTGAGCTGCCCTGCCACCTGGCACTGCTTTTTCAGGCCCTGCACTTCTACCAGTGAGAGAGCTGCTGGAGGGCCAGCAGCACCATTCTGCAGCTAAGAGGATTCTTTATGCATACCATGGGATAAACTTTGTGGCAGTGAATGTATTTAGGTTGCTTGCTCACCTCTGCTGCTGTTGTCTGCAGTATTGCTCTGAACAGTTTCCTTTGTCACTGGCCTTTGGTAGATGGCAGGGATGATCTCTCTGGCTCCAGTCTCCTCCAGCAAAAGCCCATGACAAGGCTGTAAAAGGGCTTCTAAATTGCTGCTTCACTCCTCTTAGGTGTGGTTGTGAGCAAAGGTCACCAGCACAAGGCATGGGCACATGAATGTAGCAACACATGTGGTAAGAGCATCAGGCATGTAAGAGGACTTTGCATCATGTGTGTGGTGGAACTAGCAAGGGGGTTTGGGGGGACTAGCAAGGAGTGCTTGGGGGGACTAGCAAGGATGGATAGATAGATGGATAGATGGATGGAAAGATAGATGGATAGATAGATGGATAGATAGATAGATAGATAGATATAGATAGATGGATGGATAGATAGATAGATAGATGTAGATAGATAGGTAGATAGATAGATAGATAGATAGATAGATAGATAGATAGATAGATAGATAGATGTAGATAGATAGGTAGATAGATAGATAGATAGATAGATAGATAGATAGATAGATAGATAGATGTAGATAGATAGGTAGATAGGTAGATAGATAGATAGATAGATAGATTTGGATAGATATATAGATGGATAGATAGATAGATAGATGGATAGGTAGGTAGGTAGATAGATAGGTAGATAGATGGATAGATGGATAGATAGATAGATAGATGGATAGGTAGGTAGGTAGATAGATAGGTAGATAGATGGATAGATGGATAGATAGATAGATAGATGGATAGGTAGGTAGGTAGATAGATAGGTAGATAGATGGATAGATGGATAGATAGATAGATAGATGGATAGGTAGGTAGGTAGATAGATAGGTAGATAGATGGATAGATGGATAGATAGATAGATAGATGGATAGGTAGGTAGGTAGATAGATAGGTAGATAGATGGATAGATGGATAGATAGATAGATAGATGGATAGGTAGGTAGGTAGATAGATAGGTAGATAGATGGATAGATGGATAGATAGATAGATAGATGGATAGGTAGGTAGGTAGATAGATAGGTAGATAGATGGATAGATGGATAGATAGATAGATAGATGGATAGGTAGGTAGGTAGATAGATAGGTAGATAGATGGATAGATGGATAGATAGATAGATAGATGGATAGGTAGGTAGGTAGATAGATAGGTAGATAGATGGATAGATGGATAGATAGATAGATANTATAATAATAATAATCTCTATATAATATTTTAAAATACAATTATATTTTTACTGAGAGAGAGTTACTCAAATACATCCCTAAGCCTGCATAGAAATCTTTTGACTGTTTGAATATCCCTTGGGAAAGAGCAAACTTGCAGGCAAAGAAAAAAAACCCCAAAACAACCCCCAAAAAAACCCCAACAAACCCCCAGACTCACACTGTGAGCTGGCTTTATTTCCATTTTTTCATTAATTATGCATCCATCCCTAAGACAGATTAAGCAAATCTTCACTTTATATTTTTAGCACGGCATTTTAATTAGAGGAAAATGAGAATTAAGTGGGAATAACTAATAATAAAGGGGGAGAAAAAAATTTAAAAAGCAAACCAAAAATAAAATCAGCAGCATGGCAAAGACTCCTTAAAAGAACAGCACAAACATCCCCAAGCTGTCAATCCGTAGCCAGATGCCAGTGCCCAGACGAACTGATGTGAAGTGTGGTGAGTAAAAGACTGACTGAGAAATTTCAATCAGGAGGTGTTTTCACCCCTTGAAACTCAGAGAGTGCAGAGCCAATGTTGAGAGGACTGTGCTCCATCTTCTGCCAGCTGCAGCCATTTTCCTGAGACAGAAAAACAGAAAAAGGAGGAGGGAAAGGGGGAAGGGAGAAGCTGCCTCGCAAGGAAGAGCTGGCAAAAGTGTTTGTCAAAGAAACAAATGAGGCCTTATTGTGTAAGCAGGGAAAGTGAATTTTGGTACGAGGCAACTGGAAAGAAAGGCAGCAAAATAAAAGACAGGAGGTTTTAAGTCATATTCCTGTTTCTTGCCCAGTTTTGCTTCTGCCATGGGAAAGAATTGGAGTCTTGTTGTTTCTAATTGATATTCCGTGCCGCAACACAGAGCAGCAGTTTGGTTCTGCTCTTTCACTCACAATGACAGAGGGGATCAGGCTGATTTGCAAGAAAAAAAAAAAATACAGGTGCCAGTTTTGTTTAGAGAAGTGTGAAGAAGTCATTAGAAACAAATCCCAAACCCACTCGACTAAGTGAAGCTTTGTGCTTAACACACAGCTCCTACACCCAGCCACACGGCTGACACACAACCGCGAGGCTACAGACCTAGGAGAGGTGTCTGAGGAGAAACATCCATGGGCAGGTATTGAAAGGGAGAAAGTGCCCAGCACAAGGAGGACATGGAACTGTTGGAGGAGATCCAGAGGAGGTCAAGAAGTTGGTCAGAGAGCTGGAGAGTCTCCCCTATGGGGACAGGTTGAGAGAGTTGGGGCTGTTCAGCATGGAGAAGAGAAGGCTCCAAGGTGTGATGGTTTGGGAGTTCCCTGCCCCCCACACACAATGAAATTCCCCAGACAGTCCCTCCCTAGCTTTCCTGTAACCCCTTTCAGGTACTGAAAGGTTGCTCTAAGCTCTCCCTGGAGCCTTCTTGTGATGGTTTGGGAGTTCCCTGCCCCCCNCCAGGGGGTTTAGAAGCAGAGTGGTTAGTTGGGTTACTCACTAGAGTGGCCAGCAGCTCCCAGAGAGACAGAGACAAGACCCTCTACATCTTATCTGTGTTTGTGTCCTTGTTCTTACACATCTCAGCAAGCCTATGAGTGCAGCAGACATCACCACTGTTTGCTTTTCTGAACCTATAATCTATATTTTATTAAAATATTCCAATTAGCCTCAAACCAGCACACAGGGAGACCTCAGAGCAGCCTTCCAGTACCTGAAGGAGGCTACAGGAGAGCTGGGGAGGGACTTTGGACAAGGGCTGGGAGTGCCAGGATGAGGGACAATGGCTTTGAGCTGGGAGAGGGGAGAGTGAGACTGGAGATGAGGAAGAAATTCTTTAGAGTGAGGGTGGTGAGACACTGGCACAGGTTGCCCAGGGAGGCTGTGGATTCCTCCTCTCTGGAGGTGTTCAAGGCCAGGCTGGATGGAAACTTGAGCAGTCTGGGCTGGTGGGAGGTGTCCCTGCCCATGGGAAGGGAGGTGGAAATGCATGACTTTTAAGATCCCTTCCAGCCCAAGCCATTCTATCATTCTATAATAAGGACTAGAAGACAAATCCCCTCCAGAACAGTATCTATGGACAGCCAAGCTTCACAGAAAGCAGCTTCCTGAAGTCTGTGACTTCCTCCTGGATTTCTGTTGAATTTCTTCTAATTAACTCCAAAAGCTCAGCCTCAGAGCCAGAAGATTTGCCTTCTTAATCTGATTCTCTGAGCTTGCATAAGAAACTAAAACTCAATGTATTAGAGTTTATTTTGTCAAATTTTAATGCATATATGAGGCTCTGCTCCTGGGCTTTTACCATCCTTACACTGAAATCACACCAAAATCACAGACTGTTAGGGGTTGGAAGGGACCTCCAGAGAACACTGAGCCCAACCTCCCTGCCAAAGCAGGGTCACCCAGGGCAGGTCACACAGGAACACATCCAGATGGGTTTTGAATGTCTCCAGAGGAACCCCACAACCTCTCTGGGCAACCCTTTCCCTGTGTCACACTCCCTGTCACCAGTGGCTCCCGTGTTGAGGTGGAACCTGCTGTGTTCTAGTTTGTACCTGTTGTTCCTTGCCTTATTACTGGACCACACTGAAAAGAGGCTGGCATCTTGACAGCCACCCCTCAGGTATTTACAGACATTGACAAGATGCTCTCCTCTCAAGACTAAGCAGCTCCAACTCTCCCAGTCTTTCCTCATGGGAGAGATATTCCAGTCCCTGCATCATCATCATAGCTCTCTTTGCCTTAACCTCATCTGCAAGAAAACTTGTGATGAAATATTTAATAGCCTCCCTCCAGATCAGGGAATGCAAACGGCGTGGCCATAACGCAATTTCTAACTCAATGCTCTTCTCAGAGCCCACAGGCTGACAGCAGGAAACCAGGAATTCACCTCACATTTCCCAGGCAGTACTAGCGCCAGCTTGTGCAATCTCCTTCGCTGGAGACCTTCAAAACCTGCCTGGACACTCTCCTGTGCAATCTGAGCTTGGAGAAGCTGCTCTAGGAGGAGAGTGGGACCAGTAGACATCCGGAGGTCCCTCCAAACCCTACCGCGCTGGGCGTCTGCGGGTCCCGGCAACGTGAGCGAGCGAGGCTGGCGCAGCTGCAGGCTCCTGCAAGCTTGCAGGCGACCGCTAGGTGGTGCTCGGGAACCGCCCAAGCTCTGCCACTGCCACTTGCAGCTGAGAACAGCGAACGAGAAACCTTGGAGCTGCCGCGGACTGATCTGTGCGGCCACAGCCGAGGCACTGGCTGCGGGATCCAGCCCCTCACTGCACAGGGGATTGAGTCCAGCACCAGGCTGTTTGCAGATGACACCGTTAGGAGCAGGTGTGGATCTGTTGGAGGGTAGGAGAGCCCTGCAGAGGGACCTAGGCAGGCTGGATGGGTGGGCAGAGGCCAATGGGATGAGATTGAACAAGGATAAGTGCAGGGTTCTACACTTTGGCCACAACAACCCCAAGCAGTGCTACAGGCTGGGGACAGAGTGGCTGAGAGCAGCCAGGCAGAGAGGGACCTGGAGGTGCTGGGAGAGAAGAGCTGAAGATGAGGCAACAGTGTGCCCAGGTGGGCAGCAGAGCCAATGGCATCCTGGCCTGGCTCAGGAGCAGTGTGGGCAGCAGGAGCAGGGAGGTTCTTCTGCCCCTGTGCTCAGCACTGCTCAGGCCACAGCTTGAGTGCCGTGTCCAGTTCTGGGCCCCTCAATTCAAGAGAGATGTTGAGGTGCTGGAAGGTGTCCAGAGAAGGGCAGCAAGGCTGGGGAGGGGCCTGGAGCACAGCCCTGTGAGGAGAGGCTGAGGGAGCTGGGGGTGTGCAGCCTGCAGGAGAGGAGGCTCAGGGCAGAGCTCATTGCTCTCTGCAGCTACCTGAAGGGAGGTTGTAGCCAGCTGGGGTTGGGCTCTGCTGCCAGGCACCCAGGGACAGAACAAGAGGACACAGCCTCAAGCTGTGCCAGGGCAGGTTCAGGCTGGGTGTTAGGAGGAAGTTGTTGGCAGAGAGAGTGATTGGCATTGGAATGGGCTGCCCAGGGAGGTGGTGGAGTGCCCATCCCTGGAGGTGTTGAAGCCAAGCCTGGATGGGGCACTTAGTGCCATGGTCTGGTTGATTGGCTGGGGCTGGGTGCTAGGTTGGGCTGGGTGAGCTTGGAGCTCTCTTCCACCCTGGCTGATTCTATGAGTCTATGTCATCCAGAGGGGCCCAGATGAGCTGGAAAAGTGAATGAGGTTCAAAAAGGCCAAGTGCAAAGTCCTGCACCTGGGTTAGGATAATCCTCGTTATCAATCCAGGCTGGGGGATGATGAGGTTGAGAGCAGCCCTGTAGAAAAGGACTTGGGGGTGCTGGTGGGAGAGAAGCTGGGCAGGAGCCAGCAATGGGTACTGGCAGCCCAGAAGGGCAGTAGCAGCCTGGGCTGCATCCAAAGCATGTTGGGCAGGGATGGAGAGAGGGGATCCTGCCCCTCTGCTCTGCTGAGACCTCTGCTGTGTCCGGCTATGTGGCTCTCAATGCAAGAATGGCATTGACTGGTGGAGAGGGTCCAGAAGAGGGCCACAAAGGTGGTCTGAGAGCTGGAGCAGCTTTCCTGTGAAGGCAGGCTGGGAGAGTTGGGCTCTTTTCCAACCAAAATGATTCTGTGAGTGTATGATGCTCTTCTAGAACCTTAGAGCAACTCTGGCCCCTGTCAGTCAAGCATAGTTAGAGGTATGACAATGAGTGTAGGCAGGGGACAGAAGCTGTGACCTCTTTCACACAGTCCAGAGCAGGTTTAACTCAATGCTGCTTTCCTTCTCAGCAAGACCTTTCTGTCTGTGGTGTACTGAGCTCATGCTCTCATCAAGAATATTTTACTGTACACCTGAGCTTTTGTACTTGCTCCCAAATGCACCTTCAGCTTCCTGTGATAGGAAGTAAGGCTTCCCTGCACTCAGGCCCATCACTTGCTGTTTCATCAGTGCTGTATCAACAGCAGCACACATCAAACACCTCCCTTATGCTTTCCCCTCTGTCTCAGATTGCTTTAGGCAGAGATCAACATCCTCCTTTGTGCTTGTAGGAAGACTCTTAGGTTTCTCTGCTCTGCCTAGAAGGAGCTAGCAGGAACACTCTGGGAAGTCATAAAATGACTCCTTCACAGCTCTTCAATTTCTCATCTCTGCAGGAGCACAACATTTTTTTTTTCCCCTGGATTCAATTCTCTGTTGCATTATACAGACAGTACACAAAGTGCAATTCAGTCTAACTGCTTTATGAGAGCTACAAAATTCTCACAACCTACAAACCAAAAAATAATCAAATCAGATTCCTCCTTCATCTCCCAAACTCCCAGTGGCTCACAAAACATCTTACAACCTGGCTTGTACCAGGAATAGTGTAGCCAGGAGGACCAGGGAAATGATTGTTCCCCCTGTACTCAGCACTGGGGAGGCCACACCTGGAACCCTGGGTTCAGTTTTGGGGCACTCACTGACAGAGACATTGAGGTTCTGGAGTGGGACCAGAGAAGGGCTTCAGCTGGGGAAGGGTCTGGAGAACAGGGGTGGAGAGGAGCAGCTGGGGATGTTTAGTTTGGAGAAGAGGAGGCTGAGGGGAGACCTCCTTGCTCTCTGCAGCTCCCTGGAAGGAGGTTGGAGCTAGGTGGGTGTTCAGTAAAGAACATGTTGCATGCAAGGACAGCAAAGACAGCTGCTGTTTGATCAAGTCCATTCCTAAGATCTCTTTGGGAAGTGGCACTGCAATGCTTGATGCACAGAATCTCACAGGTTCTATCAAGCATTTCAAGTGAACAGAACACTGGGTCAGGTTGGTTTTGGATTTTTTTTTTCCTAATCCTGCCAGAAATAATCACTGATTTGAAAAACTCTAATTGCTTCCTAGCAGTTTATTTAGTAAAGCTTCTAAATTAAACTTGTCAGTGTGCAAATTACTTTGAGTAAGCCTGTGACAGCTTAAAGGAGACAGAGAGAAAAACTGGGTGAAATGACTGAGGAGGGCTGGAGCACTTCCCCTGTGGGGACAGGCTGGGAGAGTTGGGGCTGTTCAGCCTGGAGAAGAGAAGACTACAGGGAGACCTTAGAGCAGTTTNAGAGGGGAGATTGAAAGTGGATGTTAGGAGGAAGTTGTTTGCAGTGAGGGTGGTGAGACACTGGCACAGGTTGCCCAGGGAGGTTGTGGCTGCTCCCTCCCTGGAGGTGTTCAAGGCCAGGTTGGAGGAGGCCTTGAGTGACCTGTGCTAGTGGGAGGTGTCCCTGCCTATGGCAGGGGGTTGGAACTGGATGAGTTAGGTCCCTTCCAACCTTACCATTTTATGATCCTATGATTCCAGGACCTGAAAGGGGTTACAGGAGAGCTGGGGAGGGACTTTTTGTAAGGGCTGGGAGTGACAGGGTGAGAGAGAATGGATTGGAGCTTGAGGAGAGAAGATTTAGATTGCAGATTAGGAAGAAATTGTTTCCAGGGAGGGTGGGAAGACATTGGCACAGGTTACCCAGGGAGGTTGTGGATGCCCTCTCCTTGGAGGTGTCTAGGCTGGGCTGGATGAGGTCCTGAGCAATCTGGTCTAGTGGGAGGTGTCCCTGCCCATGACAGAGGGAGTTGGAAGTGGATGATTTTGGAGGTCCTTTCCAACCCAAACCATTCTATGAATCCATGAATGCTAACATTTGGGACTGCTCATTTTAATGACAAGCTGAGATTTGCTGTTGACATCAGCAGAGCCAGAGTTGAGTCTCAGAAGATTTTACAGGCATATGCCTGTAATGTGAAGTTTTGTTGCTTCCTACACCTGCCTCTTCCACAATTACAAGAGAACTTGGACATGGGAGAAGGGGTTGATTTTGGAAAGAGCAGATCACAGCTCTTCTGATCATGCACAGGTTCAGTTTATGTATCTTCCCTGGACTGGTCTCTATGGAATCTTCTCAGGACTGGTCTCTATGCAGGCCATCAGTTTTGGGCTCCCCAG
>VWYK01119020.1:0-10726 GCA_013399775.1 Semnornis frantzii | reverse complement strand
ATTCACATCAGTGAGAAGTATCTTTATTTAGTCTGATATGGTACAATAAACATTCAGAAGTCTAAATTAGTTTAATTTTGGGTTTTTCCTTTCTAAGTACTAAAGTTCCTTATATGAAAAATGCAATTACTTAAAGCCTCTAACGTCACCATTCCTTACAGCTCCTCTAAAGATACAGCTTTAAATTAATAATTAGATCTTATTACGGTTTCCAAATACTTTATGTAAATACTGTAGTAATGTTGGGAAAATATAAAGATGTTGATGACTGTTGCAGTCAATATAATCATTTGTCTGTAGTAAGCCTTTAATATGACCCTTTCAACAAAATACATGGGCTAAATACCTGTCCCAATTTTACTTTCTGCTTATCAGTATTCCTGCAACTTCATACACACTACCTGCATGCTTTTCATGGCAGCAGTATGAAGAATCAAACTCTCAAAATCCTTTTCCTAACTTACTAGTGAACAAGCATCAAACATTTTTGACTGTAAAAAGAACAGGTGTAGATCCAGTCTCCTTATAGTTTAGGCATGAGTTATTAATCACTTTTCTGTATCAGTGTCAAAAGAAGCCAAACAAAATGACCCATCAGCTTTTCTAAACTGATGTTCATTTTCAACTGAGTAAATAAAGCATACTTCTGTAGCAAGTGAACTGATTTTACAAAAGCTCCAGCTTAAAAAAAGCTTACTTATAAAGTATGTTAACATCTGATAGCAGTGCACACGAGAAGGTTGCAAATCACAACTGTTCTTCACACCAGATACTGTTTAGGGAGAAGTGTGTATGGAAAGACAAAACATTCAACTGTTACTGAAAAAAAAAAAAAAATCTTTTAGAGTTACCATTTAATCTCACAATTTTTAACAGCTGCAGGAATATTTTGCCTTTCCAGCATTCTATATGAGCTACTTAATTAACAAACATTTTACTAATCAAAGACCCAAAGTGCTGTATCTAAAATGCGTATACTTTTCCACATTCCTCAACCATCTCATTGTTCTGAAAAGATCTCAAAGGCCTGGAAAGAACAAAATCCTGTCTTTACTCCTTCAACAGAAAACACTGTGCTAGCTCAATCAGTAAGACATGGAGTATAGTGAAAAAAAAACCATTAAGATATCCTGTAAAAAATGTAACCTACTTACATGAACTGAAAATGTCTGTGCAGGGTTCCACAAGCAGTATGAGACAACTAATACTGTCCTTTAAGAATGTGAATAATTTGGAAGAATGGCTGCAGTGTTATTCTGTACTATTGTTCAAGATATGGTTCTATCTCATGAGTTTTACAACTGCTTATAAGTCACAGACAGGTGAAAGCATGCTATACTTCTGCAGTCTGCTGTTCTAGATGTGAAGGAGCTTCAACCACTTCAAAACTCATGTGATGTGAGAGCTCCAGAGGACTGGAGAAACCTGTCTGAACAATCTTACATTAGGATGAACATAAGACATTTAGCAGCAGGTTATTTTAAAAATGCCTACAGGGTTGAAATCTTCCTTGCAAGATTTTTCTCTTGGAAAGGATCTATTCCTGCCAGCCAAACATCCATTTTCCTTTGAAGTACTTCCTGCGAATTTAATTGCCCGGTAAATTGCCAAGAAAACTTTCAAGCTGAAGACCAGCCCTGAGAGACTCCAGAGGGAACAGTCTGTACACTTAATTTATCTTTCCACAATAAGTTAGGAGTGCAGAGTTGCTCTTCAGGCCTCCAGCCACAAAAATCAATTTTTGACTGGACCAAGTTCACTGAGCTAAATACAGCCACGTGGAGGAGGTAGCAGTTCTTACAAAACATAATATGAAGTTCTGTTGGAACAACGCTCTTGAGAACTGGGATACTTACTCAGCAGCGTAAGCACTAAAACTCAAATCTATTTCAAATCACTTTGAAAATGGGTTTCTCAAACAACTGAAATTTCTACTTGTTTAGCCTCTTCCATTCTTGGCAGGTCCTCCAAATTGACTGTGTTCCATATATTTCAAGTTGACAAGGTTCAAGTGATGACACAACACAAGAAACACAGTGGAGAAGAGCATTACGTTACTAAAATATTTTTTTAAGTAGCTGAAACAATTTTAGATTCTCAGTTTCAAATCTTGGAATAAATAATTTGCCATAGTAAATCAAATGGACTCAATATTCTTGCATGACATGAAATACAAAGCTTAAAATAGTGGAATTTCTCTTTTAAAGAAAATGCTAAATAACTGTAGGAGAATTGCTGACGTTACACAATATTGCAAACTACATACTTTGTGCAGTTTTGCAAACTTATCTGTTAGGAAAACATAACCTGAGCTGACACTGAACCACACTAATGTGTAGCATGGTATAAACAACCTATTTTTTGTTGTTTGGGAACAACTGTTTTAATAAAAAAACAACTGTTGATGCTAGAATACAGGCTGTTAGTCACTCATGACACATTTTATTATGAATATTTTAGTGAATACTTTTAAAGTTGTCAATTAAGAACAAACAAGATTTATAAACACCCTATTAAGGGTGTTAGAATACATTATCGCAAAGGCCTAACCTTAACTTTATTATTTAATTTTTAATTAAAGATAGGTTTTTTGAAAACAAATTCATACTGATGATATTACTTCAATAGACCAACTATTACTACTTGTATTTTATTTCAGGATCTTCAAAAAATATGTGTTTTCTATTGCTTTTCCTGTTAATTGCATTGTACTGGTTTTCAAATAGGGCTTCAATATTTTACCCTCAGTTAGTATCACTGAAAATAAATAAGCCTATTGGTTGTATACAAAAATGTTGCCTCATCCTTACTATCATTGGTCTTCCTTGCGTTGTCTACATTTATCTCGATACCTCTCTCACAATAATTTCCTGACATAGTATATATTTTGGTTTGGGTTTTTTTAAGGCACTACTGACGATGTGAAATTAAATGAGATTTAGAAGTATATATTCAAGGTCAAATAGGATTAAGAATTGGATCAGAAATGGTCTCAGATTAGGAGTTTGGAACTGACATTCACTGAGATTATCAAATATGCACCACCTGTTAATCCAAAGGGCGCTTTGTAAGAGTACAAAAGTAAGGAGCACCTCTCATGCCTGCAGGATAAATACAAGCAGAAAAGAAAAAAGATAGACAGGAGGAAAAACAGAAAGAACCCTTATGAATTCTACAGACACCACCAAGCTGGGTGAAAGTGTTGATCTGTTTGAGGGTAGGAAGGCTCTGCAGAGGGATCTACACAGACTAGACTGATGTGTCAAAACTCACTGCATGAGTTTCAGTAAGGACAAATGCCAGGTTCTGCACTTAGGCTGCAATGATCTCCCAGGAGCACTACAGGCTTGCAGAGGAGTGGCTGGAAAGCTGCTCACCTGAGGGACCTGGGGGTCCTGACTGATAGCCAGCTGAACATGAGCCAGCAGTGTGCCCAGGTGTCCAAAAGAGCCAATGACATTCTGGCCTATACGAGGAACAATGTGGCCAGTAGGACCAAGGAAATGATTTTACTTATGTAGTCAGCTCTGTTAAGGCCACATCTTGAATACTGCGTCCCTCACTAAAGAGGGATGTTGAATCACTGAAACACATCCAAAAAGGGGGTGAGAAACCTGGGGAAAGGTCCAGAGAACAAGCCTTATGAGCAGCATCTAAAAGAACTGTGATTGTTTAGTTTGGAGAAAAGAAGGCTTACAAGGAGACCTCATTACTTTCTACAACTACCTGAAAGGAGGTTTTAGAGAGGTAAGGGTCAGTCTGTTCAACCAAGTAACAAGTGATAGAAGAAGAGGAAATGGCCTCAAGGTGTGCCAATGAAAGTTTAGATTGGATGCTGGGAAGAATTTCTTTACTGAAAGGATTATCAGGTGTTGGAACAGCTTGCCCAGGGAGGTGTTGGAGTCCCCATCCCTGAAGGGACTGAAGAGTCGCATAGAAAGAGTGCTCAGGGACATGGTTCAGCCAAGGATTTGTCAGTGTTAGGCAAATGATTGGACTCAATGATCTTAAAGGTCTTCCAATCTAGATAATTCCATTAATTCTGTGAACATGAAGGTCAGGGAGGTCCTCTGATCCATTATTGATTGATTTCTCAATCTTCTACTGCTACCCAGAAAGGAGAAAATACTTTATATTAACAGAGATCTTGTGGTTTCAGGATTACATCTCTCTTTCACACATACATTCACAGTGAAATGCGCAGTTCACAGTAAAGACATTTAATAAACTGCACATTTTTGTTCAGGGAAGACTTTTGGCCTCTATCCCTCCCTTGCATGCATAAATTTCATTAGGAATAATCTCTTTGATAGACTTGTCTCAAATGGAAAGCAGAAACACACACTGTGAATATAATACCACTTCTTGTTTATCCAAAATGTACGAATCTATGTGCCATGCCAGAACTCATATGTAGTATTAGTCAAAAATTAAAGACATTGCATGTTTTGAGATACAAAATTAGACTCCTAACACACACTTTTAAAAATACTCAAAGAAAGAAGAATGAATATGATTTAAACAAATACACCCCCTCAGCATCCTTATATCAGAAAAGCCTATGGTTTGCTGCTACACATATTTTTAATTTCAACTGATAGGCACTTCTGACTAATTTCCTTATCTACATATCCCTCAGTCAGATTCTTGCATGATCACATGTAGCACCATAGGATGGCAAGAGATAAAGTGTCTCAAGAATGTCTTGGGTTAGGTCTCAAATGAGGGAAAGAAAACTATCTGCTGCAAATAACACAGGCTTTTGAAAGACTGTAAAGAGAGAAAGGAACCCTTGATAGTCAAAAATTACTTTAAAATCTGAAAGTTGAAAAATCATAGATCACAGAATGGTTTGACTTGGAAGGGACCTTCAAGATCATCCAGTTCCAACCCCCTGCCATGGGCAGAGACATCTCCCACTAGATCAGACTGCTCAAAGCCTCCTCCAGCCTGATCTTAAACACTTCCAAGGATGAGGCATGTGAAGGTAAGGGATGATGCTCCTTTTATTAAAGACAATCATAAAAAATACTGACTTAAACCACAATTTGTCCCTCTCCATGTTGAACTGCTCTATTTTGTCCTTTCTGTTCTGCTGTAATGTGTTTCAGTGGTCTTTTCCTAAATGACTCTGTAATCTCAATTATGTTCTGTGTTTCAGCTTTGTTTCTTATTACACACTCCTGAAGAAGCGAGCATGAACTTACAGGTTGGCAAGCCACTCTACACAAATTCAGTATTCCCAAGCCTTCCACATGACAGACTTAGGGAAAGAAGATGTATTCTAGGATTTCATTACAAAAGGTCTTTCTACAGTGCTGCAGCCTTTTTCAGGACAATGTTCCCTTGTCCAGTTCTCACGTTAGCATGCTTCATAAAATACACATTTAAAAATAAATTTTACTAAGTATAAAGATTCCCAAAAGTATCTTAGTATGTTATAAAGCATTGAGTCAGGGTAATGCTAAGGTTTTTGTACATTCCCAATACCAATCCCTAAAGTCACAGTGGAAGGAAAAAGTTGGAGAAAACACAGAGCTAGACTTCTTTAAGGTGCACTACAAAAAGCCAAGGCAGTAGTCACAAGTTATAGCACAGGAAAGTTCAGGTTTTCATAAAAAATTCCCAAAGGAGAAAAATAAAGGACATAAGTTGCTTCAGGAGGCTGCAGAATTTCCACACTTGGAGATTTTAAAAATGGAATGGGACAAATCCTAAACAATTAGCTTTGACTGCAAAGTTTGCCTTGCTTTGAACAGGAGGTTGGACTGGATGACTTCTTGGCCTACCATTAAGAACTCAAAAATATTATTTTAGTATTCTATTAACTGCATAAATTGAAGAGTCTTTAAAGATAAAAGAATATATAATTGCCATACAGAGTAGTTGAACTTATTAGAACCAAGCATGTAAGTTCCACTGAGTGATCATTATTTCATGCGGAGAAAAGTTATCAACAAAACTATATAAACCTGTCTTAGAATCATAGAATGGCAAGGTTGGAAGGGACCTCAAGGATCATCTAGTTTCAACCCCCTGCCATAGGCAGGGACACCTCCCACTAGCACAGGTCACTCAAGGCCTCGTCCAACCTGCCCTTGAACACCTCCAGGGAGGGAAGAGCCACAACCTCTCTGGGCAACCTGTTCCAGTGTCTCACCACCCTCACTGGAAAGAACTTCCTCCTAACATCCAGTCTAAATCTCCCCTCTGCCAGTTTAAACCCATTGCCCCTTGTCCTGTCATTACAACACCTTGTAAATAGTCCCTCCCCAGGCTTCCTGTAGGCCCCCTTCAGATACTGGAAGGCTACTATAAGGTCTCCTCAAAGCCTTCTCCAGGCTGAAGAGCCCCAACTCTCGTAGTCCTCATAGGAGAGCTGCTCCAGCCCTCTGATCATCTGATCATCTTCAAAGCTTCAGGAGGACCTAAGTCACAGCTGAAAGTTATATGCCCTCAATTTCTTCAATTGGAACTTACACTTCTTTCTTTCAGTACTGGTCAGCTTAAGCTCTTGCTTTACTCTGTCAGATTTGTAAAACCAGTTTATGGTAACCTTTACTGTTTCATTACCCATCCATCCCTCCACATTTCTTCACAAAACAAAGATAGGCCCAAGAAACGACTGAGAGAAAACCAGATGGAATGTAATAGTTGTTCTGTAATTAAAAAGCAGGATCCAGTACAAGGAGGACTGTCAACCACTGGGAAAGCTTTCTACTTAAAAAAGAAAACAGCATTTGTGTTAAAGAGTGCCTTAACTCAGCATTTGGTTTTACTCCTATCTAGTAACACCCTCACAACAGAAAATTTTTGATTGTACCAGTTTAAAATTATACAACCAACTTCGACACTTAAAATGGTTTAAATCACTCCTCTGACTGAGCTTACAAAAAAGTAAATTTTGAGTTGTGAAGTATTTCCAAGCTCTTCAAGCTCAAAAAAGCTTTCTTACCACTGGACCTGGCCCATGTGTTCAAGAACATCTGGTATGCATTTTCTTTCCTAGTTTAAAAATATTGTACAGTTGAGTGTATAAATAAAATTATTGAACTACAAGCACTTCTAAAAGCTGGCTTTGAAACAGAAAGGGTAGAGTTATGGATCTCTGGAAAGTAAAGGTTTGATATAATTTCTCTAACTGGATCAATTCATACTGATTAAACAACTATGCTGTTAATTTAACTGAGGTATCTAAGTGTCTAAAATGAAGTGGAATAAATCCATGTCTTAATATTTGTGGTTGCTGCCTTCTATGTTTCACAGTCGGATGAGATATTAGCAACTGCACGAGCAGCAAAGAATGGGTTAATGTTTCTTTGGTTCCTTTCTGATGGTTCACTTCTTTGCCTACCCTACCTTTTAATATTATGTTTAAGAAGTTATGTTTGTTTATGGAATCTTTTACGTATTCACCCTTGCCACAGAAACTGAATCAAACTGACTGAAATTTGCATCAATGCACATAGCATAAAATGATACTCCTAAGTCATCATCAAAAGTTCTTGTGAAAAGATTCTGTGCATCAGTAACTGAGAATTATGTATTTTCCTTACATGCTGTACTTTTGGGAAAAAAATACTTCAAGGGAATTGAAGAAAACCCCACATCTGAATAAAAATGTCCACCTAACTTAACTAATTTATATGTGAGGAAACCAAAAATTGTGAAGTGAGAAAAAGTTGGGCTAAACCTAGCATTTTATAGAAACACTAGCACTTACTATGTTTGGGCAGGCTTTAGCAGAACTATAGTGGCTGTCATCCTTAACAACTACTTGTGTTTAAAACTCTCTTTAGTTGTAAGCTGATGTGTTTCATAAGTTAATTTAATTATCAATAAATAAAAGCTTTGGGAGATATTTTTGACATAACCAAGCTCAGGCTTTTCCACTAACAGTCTTCCCCTTCTACAGCCTTTTATTTTCCAAACCATTAAAAATGCTTCTGATTTCTGTCACTTAAAAATAGTTATATTTACCTTCTTAACTAAGAAACTTTTACATCTCCTCACGTTGCTGATGTTAAGAAACTACACATTGCTGAAATATGCTTTTCTTTTCCAGATGTTTTCTCCGGTCGAGTTTCCTAAATTCAGCTAGATGAAACCCCAGTCTTGTTAGGACATTTTTCACAAGGAAGTTTTACAAGGAACAATTTTTTAAATGCCATTTCTGTTACTCTCACTATTATAAATAATTCCTGTGATTACTACCAATCAAAGGCTTCCTTTCTGCAGTCTGCTTATCTTAAAACAAAGAGCTCTAAGACACTGCATCAAACCTCTGTCTTTATAGTTCACCTCTTTCAGCAGGTCTTTTTATTAGTATGGATAAGGTAGAAATACAGACAGTTGCTACATAAACAACGTTGACAATAACAATGTCGCTGACTTCAAACCACTTAGAATATTTTGAAACATGCCAATGTTTAAATGACTACTCTTCGTACTTACACACCATTTAAAACACATTCTTTTAGAAACACACATGCAAGTCAGGAAAAGCAAAACTGACAGTATTATTTTAAACAAACCTTGACCTCAGAAGAGACTGATTTCATGGAGCAGCTCTGCCAAAGGCACCTGCTGGGACTGAGACACTGAGCAGAACAGACTAGCTAAGGGGTGGTTCAGTGGATGACAGGAGAACAGCAGATGTTGTTTATCTTGACCTTTGCAAGGGTTTTGACACTCTCACATAAAATCCCTGTAGATAAACCAATGAAGTACAGACTAGACAGACAGTGAGATGGGCTGAAATCTTGAACTGCTGGGCTCAAAAGTTTGTGATCAGCATGAAGTCCAGCTGGAATAGAGCCATTGCTGGAATACCCCAGGGATCAACACTAGGACCAGTGCCTTTTAACCACTTCATTAATGACCTGGACAATGGGACAGAGTGCATTCTCAAAATTTTCTGGTAACAAAAACCGGGAGGAGTGGTTCATACACTAAGTGGTTGCCTTATATTCAGTCAGAAAGACTTTGAAAAACTGAGTAATAAGCCTACAGGAATCTCAGGAAGTTCAAGAAAGGAAATAAAGAGTCCTGCATCCCAGGGAGGGTGAGTGGGGGATGACCAGCCAGAAAGTAGCTCTGCAGGAAAGCACATGAAGGCCCTGGTGGACTGAAAGCAGACCATGAAGCAGCAGTGCACCCTTGCAACAAGGAAGGCCAATAGCCTCTTGGTTTGCATTAAGAAAAATGTTGCCAGCAGGTCAAGGGAGATGATCCTTGCCCTCTTCTCAGCACTGGCGAGACATGTCTGGAATGCTTATGTGCAGCCATGGGCTCTCCGCCACAAGCAAAATATAAGCATCCTTGAGTCAGTCCAGTGAAGGGACTACAAAGGTGATTAAGGGATTGGTGCATCTGACATATGTGATGATACTGAAAAAGACAGGACTCCAGCCTGGAGAAGAGAAGGTTCAGGAAGATCTTATCGCTGGGTTTAAGGGTGTAATTCACGCAGGGTAAACAACACTTTTCATTGGTGCCCTGTGACAGGGCAAGAGGTGATGGGCACAAATACAACATGCGAAAGTTAATCTGAACACTTTTCTAGTGTAAGGTTGGTCAACTTCTTGAATCAGTTTTTAAAACAGCAAGCAGGCCTAGCTGACCCTGATTTGGGTAGTAGGTGTGTTGATGTAGAGTACTTCCAGAAACCCCTTCCAAGCCCAGGTATTCTACAGTTCTTTGAGGAAGTGATGAAAGGAAGCAACTACATGAGTAATAAGGACTATGGGTTTACTGCCAGTTGCTTTCTCTGCACAGATCAAGCCTTCATTAAGATATAACACTTCCAGTGCACATCGGTTGTATGTATCCAACTGCATTCTAAGAAGGCAAGTTATTTATTAGACTTAGGAAAAGTCTTATTGTGTAGATACAAGAAAATTATTCCTTTTCCTCTCCCATACATTTGCTGATGTCCAATCCTCCACATCTAATAAGAGAATACCTAACACAGAGATTAAGACAACGTATTTGTTCTCACTGGTCAAATAAACCGCTTTGTCTGTTACAATGTCCATTAGTATCAGTAAACATCCATCACTTTAACACATTTCTTTTCCTCCCCTCCAGAACTAAACCAAGTTTAATTCAAATAGATAAATGGGAAACCATCCTTCTTTCATAATGCCTGTTCTTTCACATCAATGTATCAATAGCTTTGTTTTACAACTGTAGTAAAAATGAGAGGAACCAAGAGAATGCTACTGAAAAAAAAGTTAGAATGTCTCACTCAGGAGGAGCAAGCACCTGTGCAGTGACCCAATTAGACATTCAAACACTTGTCATTTTGGAGCTGTCTGGTTGTCACTCATCCAAGTAGCCCCAGGGGACCCATTCTCTGACAGAAGAACTGGAGCTATGGAGGCAACGAGGGCACAGTGATAGGGTGCCAGGATCTTGGTGAGTGAGAGCAGTCAGCTGCAAAGCCAAAGAACCCCAGAGCTTCCTTAACTTGGTAATCATCCAAAAAAGTCTTTCAGAGCCTTCAATGGTTATCTTTTTTTTTCTTCAGAGGAGCCCTGTTTAAAAACCATACAGTAACAGTGCTCTTTATCCAAAGCCACATTTAACTCCCGAGTTACCAACACAAGAACCACTTCAGAAGAGATCTCTGAAAGCTTTTAAAAAAAAAATAAAATTAAAATCTTCTTTGTATGGGAAGACGCACTAAATGTTATTTTAGTTACACTGCCAGCATATAGTTTAA
>VWYK01119009.1:17573-29783 GCA_013399775.1 Semnornis frantzii | reverse complement strand
CCTGTAAGGTGCAGGCCCACGTGAGGGGTCCCCCGTGGGGAAAGAGGCTCTCTGTGAGGTGCTTAGCAGGGCGCGTTGGTCCTGTTGAGGTGTGGAGCCCTGCAAGGGGGCTCCTACGAGAGTGGGCGCTCTGGGGGCCTCTGGGCAGGTTGTGGGGCTACACGAGGGGTCCCCCGTGGGGAAGGAGGCTCTCTGGGAGGCGCCCAGCAGGGTGTGGGGGTCCTCTTCAGGTGTGGAGCCCTGCGAGTGGGCTCCTAGGGAATGGGCACTCTGGGGACCCCTGTGGAGGTTCGTGGGGTCACGACGGGGCTCCTGTAAGGTGCAAGTCCACTTGAGGGGTCCCCGTGGGCAAAGAGGCTCTCTGTGAGGTGCCTAACAGGGTGTGGGGCCCTGTGAGGGGCCCCCTGTGGGAATGGGCACTCCATGGGCCTCTCTGCAGCTCGTGGGGCTACATGAGGGGTACCCCATGGGGAAGGAGGGACACTGTGGGGTACCCGGCCCGGGCGGGGGCCCCTGGTGGGATGTGGGTCCTGTGTGGGGATGGAGGCTCTCCTGGGGACCCTGGCAGGGCCTGGGGCCGTGCGAGGCTTCCCCCTGGGGAAGGGCTGCCTGTGGGGTGCTGCACAGGGATGCCAGGAGGTGTGAGGCTGGGTGGGGGTCTTGGGGCCACCGTCAGCCCGCTGAGGCCTGGGCGCTGCCCTCTGCTCTGCACTCCAGAACAGGATCGTGGACCGCTGCGAGCGGCTGCAGCTGCAGAGCGCAGCCATCGCCCGGCACCTGGAGCAGGTCCTGCCCGCCAAGGACCAGAGCGTCCTGGTAAGTCCTGGCCCCTTCTCCCAGCCCTTCTGCAGCCTGCTGGCCCCTCCTGCTCCCATCCTCTCCCAGCAGAGGTGCTGAGCTCTTGTGGGGCTCGCTGGTGTGCTGGGGTTGTCCCAGTCCTACCCCACAGCACATGCAAGTGGAGTGCCAGGGTGTGCCAGTTTGTCTGCCTAAAATATGTACTCAGATAAATTCCTTGGTGTTAGTGTACAGCCCTCAAACCTCCCTTTGAGACCAGTCTTAACAAATCCAAGTTTAATTTGTGCCCAAGACAAAAGAGAGCTCTTGTGGTGCCTCTGTTTCTTGCTAAGACACCGGGAAGATCTGCTGAGGGATAGGACTCAGGTCCCACACGGGTTGGCACTTGGTACCAGGGTTAGGCCAGGAGGCAAGTTTGAGACTGATGATCATGTTTCCTTCTGCTGATCACTGGCTCAGTGAACAGAGTAATGTCAACCTCTGAGCCCACAGAAAGCCCACAGCAGGAGGGGCTGGAGCTCCTGCTGAGGCTGAAGTGAGGCTGATGCTTCTCTCCAGCAGAAGGGGCTGGAGCTCCTGCTGGGGCTGAAGTGAGGCTGATGCTTCTCTCCAGCAGAAGAGGCTGGAGCTCCTGCTGAGGCTGAAGTGAGGCTGATGCTTCTCTCCAGCAGAAGAGGCTGGAGCTCCTGCTGAGGCTGAAGTGAGGCTGATGCTTCTCTCCAGCAGAAGAGGCTGGAGCTCCTGCTGGGGCTGAAGTGTCTCCTGTCTCTGGCAGAGCTGTGCCAGTGCGGCGCGGGAGCTGCTGGTGCAGAGGCTGAGGCTGGTGGGGAAGCTGTGCGCGGGTGAGGAGCAGCGGCTGCTGGAGCAGGTGCAGAGGGAGGAGGATCGAGCACACCAGAGCATCCTGACCCAGGTGGTGCACTGGAATGAGGCTCTGCAGAAGCTGGCTGCCCTCCGGACCTACCTGGTGGACACCATCACCAACCTGGATGACCAGGACTTGGTAGTGAGTACTGCTGCTGGTGAGGGACAGGTCACTGCCCAGAAGTGGCCTGGGTGTTTTAGCATGGACACTGGGGGCTTCACTTTGGTGTCCAGCAGCTTGCTGCACTGACACCAGGGAGGCAGAGGTGGACATGACCTATCTTAGCAAGTCTAGCTCAAAGAACCTCCTCCACCAGGTCCTGGGAAGCCCCCATGGTTCCTTGGTGGTTCCTAGAGCATCCCCTCTGCCTGATTCTGCTTTAGCTTGTAGTGGGGTTCAGAACCACCCAGGTTCAAGCTTTTGGCTCGAAGTTATGAGCTCAGAACAGCTGCAGGTTGAGAGCTGCTCTTACTGCAGACAGCTGGGCCACCAGTTTCCTAGTGCTTCTCTGGTTGTAATCAGAATGTGACCCTCAGGAGCACCTGCAGCTCTTCTCAGAGTTCCCTGTGTTTGGGATATGGGCTGCACAGAGCAGCTCCTGCTTCCCCTCACTTCCTTCTCTGGCTATTGAATTGTCTGAGCTGAGCCAAGTGGTTCTCACTGTAGGCACAAGCAGGTGGGCATGGCCCCACTTTGCTCCTAGCCTCTGCTTGGAGCTTTGTGAAAAGTGGGGCAGCAGCTCTGGAGAACAGAACTGATGCCATGAACAGGAGGTGGATCACTGTTCCTTCAGTGGAAGCACAGCTTCTGTCCTCCCCAGCATGCTAGCTGGCCAGGCTGTGGCCAGACAGAGCTTAGAAAATGAGGTGCATGAGATGCCTGTGACAGGAGACAGAGAAACCCCTCATGGCCACACGGTGGAGGGGAAGTGGAAGGATCATGTTCCCCACCTGGGGCTTTGGTGTTGGTGTTTGTCTCTGTAGTGCCACAGGAGAGTGAAAGGCAGAGCACCCTGCAGCTCCTTTTGAGCAGGGGTCAAACTGCCCCTGGGCTGGGGCAGTCCCCAGTACCAATCCAGGCTGGGGGATGAAGGGCTGGAGAGGAGCCCTGTGGGGAGGGACTTGGTGGTGCTGAGGGCTGAGANTGGCAGAGTTGGAGGTGTTCAGCCTGGAGAGGAGAAGGCTCCAGGGAGACCTTCTGGTGGCCTTGCAGTGCTCCAAGGGCTGATCAGAAAGCTGGGGACAGACTCTTGAGCAGGGCCTGTGGTGACAGGGCAAGGGGTGAGGGTTTGGAACTAGAAGAGGGAGATTGAGGCTGGAGAGAAGAGAGAAATGTTTGACAGAGGGTGGGGAGAGCTTGATCCAGGCTGCCCAGAGAGGTGGGAGCTGCCCATCCCTCATTCCAGGCCAGGTTGAGTTGGGCCTCTGAGTGACCTGCTGTAGCTGCAGCTGTCCCTGCTGGCTGCAGGGGTTGGCCTAGGTGACCTTAATGTCCCTTCAGCCCAAAGCAGTCTGTTGTTCTCCTGCCACTTTACTAACTGGGCTGTCCCTGCAGGGCACAGCATTGCCAGTGGGTACAGGAACAGCTGGGGCTGAGCATGAGGTTTTCTGCCTCCTGGCTTAGGGCCTCTGCAGCCTCATCATTTCCTGAGGGCTTTGGGGCTTTGCTGTCAGCACAAAGTGTCCTTGCAGGGTGTCCTAATGAGGTGGGTGATGGAGAGGGGGCCAGGAGCTGGGATTCTCACACTCTGGGCAAGGCAGGGTGCTGTGGTGAGAGCAGGTGCAGACAGGCTGGTGGATGTCAGAGGGTGTGGAGTCAGAGCTGGTTCTTTGTGGATCCAAGACCTTGCACCTGCCTGGGTTCTCCCACATTGCCTTGTGGCAGATAATCCAGCTGGGCCTGTGGCCTCTGCCCTCACACAGCTTTCACAGGCAGCAGAGTGGTGACAAGCTCTGTTCTGATGCTCCCCTGCCCTTCTCAAGCCATTTGCCACCCAGCCACCTGGTCCTGCTGGCACAGCAGGCATCACCCTCAGATAGGTGCAGACAATCTGTGGCCCTGAGATGTTCCCACTCCTGTTGTGAGCTGGGGAGTGGAAAGTGCTGCAGCTGAGGAAAATGGGTGTGGGACAACCCTGCTGCTCCCCGGGGCCAGTGCTGGGGTGCAGAGTGGCTTCTGTGGGGCAGGAAGAAGAGTGCTCCCTGGGTGCCAGGGCTGGTGTGCCCCAGCTGGATTTGGGATGTTACCTTGGGGATGTCCATGGTGATGACTCTCTCTCTCCTTGTCCCCAGCATGCAGAACAAGAGATCTTCGAGAGGTTAGTACTTGGCTGCTCCTGTCCCTCCCCTGACCCCTGCTCCAAGCTTGCCTGCACCCTCTGTGCTCCTCAGGCAGCACTGGCTCCCCTCTTGCCTCTCTCACGCTGCTTTGGCTGGGGACAAGGGCAGAGCACGGAGATGCCAGCCTGGCCTCTTGTCTCTGCTCCACCTGCTGTGCTGCAGCTCGAGATGGGGAAGTCTTGGCACCTAGAAGTGCTCCATGGGCAAGGTCTCCCTGGAGGCACTGCCAGGTGTGCTGGCTCTTGCTTACTGACCTTCTCCAGCTCCTTCAGAAGCTCCATAGGCCTCCTGGGAGATGAGCAAGCCTGTCCCTGGCCTGATGGCAAGGATTGTGCAGCTGGGAAGCTGTGTGCTGCATGCCCGGGGAGTGCAGCCCAAACTCCACACTCCTGACACAGACACTGCACAGGGAGAGAGCCAGGGGTAGGCATCGGCATTGCCGACAGCCGTTCTGGGGGGCACTGAGCTGCCCTCCCTTGAGAGGCCACCCTGGGGGCTGCACTTCTACAGGCCTTTATTTCCCTGGCTGCTGCAGGGCTGCTAGTTAGCACTGGCTGGTCAGCACTTGCTGCTTAGCACTGACTGCTGCCCTGAGGACTTCCAGCAGTATTTTTGCCTGTAGAAAGTGAGAAATGAGCCATGGCACAGCAGCAGCAGCTTTTGCTCCCAGCCACGAGTTGCACACCCAGGAACAGAGCAGATCCTGTGTCTCTCCTGTGCTGTGTGGAGCCCAGAGCCCTAATTTGCTCTCCTGTTGCACCTTTGATCTGACTTTGTACATGATCTCTCCCCAGTTCAGGAGAGACAGGGATCTACTGGAGAGAGTCCGGCAGAGAGCTATAAGGATGATGAAGGGACTGGAACATCTCTCCTTTGAGGAAAGGTGGAGAGCCCTGGGGCTGTCTGGAGAAGAGAAGGCTGAGAGGGACCTTATCAATGTCTATAAATATCTGAGGGGTGGGTGTCAAGAAGAAGGTGCCAGGCTCTGTTTGGTGGTGCCCAGTGTCAGGACGAAGATGAATGGTCACAAGCTGGAACCCAGGAGGTTCCACCTCAACACAAAGAGAAGCTTCTTTGGTGTGAGGGTGCAGGAGCCCTGGAGCAGGCTGCCCAGAGAGGTTGTGGAGTCTTCTTCTCTGGAGACTTTCAAAACCCATCTGGATTTGTTCCTGGGTGACCTGCCCTGGGTGACCCTGCTCTGGATTTGCGTCATCTCCACAGGTCCCTTCCAGCCCCTAACATTCTGTGGTTCTGTGTCCCTGCAGCCTGCTCCCTTTGCTCCTCTGGGCACTCTGAGCTGTGTTTAACCCAAGGCTGCCCAGTGAGGAGCTGCTGGCTCGGGCTGCTGGGGCTGTGCCTTGCAGCACTGAGGCCCTTCCAGAAGGCTGTGTCAGAGGCAGCCGAAAGCGACGCTCGGGGCAGAGTTTGGTCAGTCCCAGCCGGCACAGTTTCTCTGCAGTGAGTCCTCCTCTGGCAACTGCTCCAGCTCATGGCTTCTGTCATGCTTCCTGGTGCTTAAACACCTCCCAGCACTGCCAACAAGTCTCTGTGTTTTGAAACAGCTTTCCTGTTCCTTTGCTAGGACGGAGGTGGCCGAGGGGATCCTGGAGCCACAGGAGTCGCCCAGGTTAAACTTCAACCAGAGCTGCGTCCAGAGTCCTCTGCTGCATCGGCTGTGGGCCTCAGCTGTGCTCTGCTGTGGCACAGGTCAGTGCCTCAGCTCTCAGCCTCCCTGCTTGCATGCCTTCCAGCAGGCTGTTCCTGCTTGCTCACCTGTGTTGAGCCCAAAGAAACATCTCCATGCTGTGTCCTGTCCAGGACGTGGGCAGCTCTGCTGTGAGGACAGGCTGAGAGAGTTGGGGCTCTGCAGCCTGCAGAGGAGATGGCTTCCAGGAGAGCTTGGAGTGGCCTTGCAGGATCTGAAGGGGGCTGCAGGAAGGCTGGGGAGGGACTATTGACAAGGGCTGGGNGATCTTTGAGGTCCCTTCCAACCTTCCCATTCTATGATCCTATGATCCTGCCCTCCCCTGCCCTCCCAGCCCCTCAGCCTGGGGAGCAGCAGAAGCTGTAGGAGGGTTCAGAGAGGGGGGAAAGGGGCTCCAAGAAGCTGGCTGTGGCTAAGAGGAGAGCAGGGCTTTGAAAAGATTGTGTTTATCAGCTCTGCTGGTCAGCATCAGCAATAGTGTGACCAGCAGGAGGGCAGTGATGGAGCCCCTGCATTTAGCACTGGTGAAGCCACACCTTGAATCCTGGGTTCAGTTTTGGGCTTCTCACTGCAAGAAGGACATGGAGGGGTTGGAGCAGGTCTAGAAAAGGGCAACAAAGCTGGGGAAAGGTCTGGAGAACATGGCTGGGGAGGAGCAGCTGAGGGAGCTGGGGGTGTGCAGTGTGGAGAAGAGGAGGCTGAGGGCAGAGCTCATTGCTCTCTACAGCTCCCTGAGAGGAGGTTGGAGCCCGCTGGAGGTTGGTCTCTTCTCCCTAGTGTCAGGTGATAGAATGAGGAAATGGCCTCAAGTTGCACCAGGGCAGGGTTAGGTTGGAGGTGAGGAAAAAGCCTTGCACTGCTCCCTTTTCTGTGAATTTAGAGCTGCTTTGACTTCCTGGAAAGTCAACCTCCTAGCAGAGTGTGGTGGAGCCCTTTGGAGGAGAGCAGAGGGTTGTGGGCAGGCACACTGCAAGGGGTTTGGCTGCTGCTCACTGAAGTAAATCATCAAACAAGTGAGGCTCTTTGCTTCAGCTGCAAAGGGCTGCTGTCTCCAGCTCTTTTTCCTGCTCACTGTTGCCCACGAGAGCTTCCACCCAACGTGCAAGTGTGTGTGGTGCTTCCATGCTGACCTAACTGGCAATGCAGTTTCTGTTCTCCTGCCTGGGAGAGTGCAGTGTAATGTTTTGGTGCTGAGCAAAGGCAGAGTCATTATCCCACTCCACTCAGAGCTGGGCAGGCCACCTGTGGCATACAGGGTTCAGTTTGGTTCCTGTACTAAAGAGATGTGGACAGGCTGGAAAGTGTCCAGAGAAAGGCCACCAAGGTGACTGAAGGACTGGGAAGCTGTCATGCGAGGAAAGGCTGAGGGAACTGTGTTGGTTCAGCCTGGAGAAGGTGCAGGGGAGACCTCAGCTCCATGTTCTAGTATCTGAAGGGTGGCTACAAAGGAGGTGGAACTCCCTTTTTACAAGGAGTCTCCTGGAAAAGTGATGATGGGGACAAGTTACTGCTGGGGAGATTCCCATTGGACACAAGAGGGAAACTGCTCACCAGGAGCATCAGCCATTGGAATTGCCTCCCCAGGGGAGTGCTGGGGTCCTCAGCATTGGACACTGTTAAAATTCAGCTGGCCAGGGCTGGGCCAGCTTGTCTGCATTGTGCTTTGGCCAAGAGACCTTGGACCAGGTGGTCCTTGAGGTCCCTTCCAACCTGGGCTCCTGTCACTGGCTCTGTGAGTTGGCTGCAGCAGGCATGATGCAGTAGAGCTCCTCTGGAGGCAGGGCTGGGAGAGCAAACAGCTCACCTGCTCCAGCCTTGTTTCTGTGGGGCTTAAGACCTAAAATGCATGAAGGGAGGGTGGGGGAAGGCAGGGCAGGCAGGGGCAGCTGAAGAGCAGGTGAGTCAGCTGAGCATCAGCTCCACCTCTGTGCTGGGTGGGGAAGCACTTGTGCAGTTATCAGCACTTGCACCCAGTCTGCAGTCAGGGGTCTCACAGGGCTGAGCACGCAGCCAGAGCAGGGTGAGGGCTGCTGGGTGCTGCCAGCTGTGGGTGCAGCCATCCTCCAGCCAGCCTGGCTCTCACCCTGGCTACAGTCTGGGCTGTGGCACAAGGGCAGTCCCTTAACTGAGAGGAAACCAGATCGTGGCCATGCTGCTCCCTGAGCCTGCTGCCACCGCCTGCTGCTGCTCCACAAGTGGTCAGGGTGGTGGAGGAATGACATCACAGGAGGGCAGGGATTTCCCCTGGCCAGGCCTCTCCTTCCTCCTCATTCCAGTGTTACCTGCTGGGCAGGTTTTCTGCAAGCAGCCCTGTGTCCTTGCCAGGCTCTTGGCTTGCCCTGGCTGGGGGAGGGGAAGTGAGGTCCTGCTTAACCACAGTGGGGGTGAAGTTCGTGTCTGTCCTTAAAGTGGGATCACAGAATCACAGACTGGTTCAGGTTGGAAGGAACCTCCTAACCCCCCAGCAGTGACACCTTTCACTAGAGCAGGTTGCTCAGGGTCCAGCCAACGTGACCTGGAATGTTTCCATAGATGAGGCATCTGCCACCTCTCTGGGAAGCCTGGGCCAGGCTCTCACCACTCTCACAGTAAAGAATTTCTTGCTATTATCTAACCTAAATCTTCCTCTTTCCATCTGGAGCCATCACCTCTCTTTCTATCCCTGATACAGTCCCTCCTTGTCTTTCTGCTCAGTCCCTTTAAGCACTGCAAGGCCACCAGAAGGTCTCCCTGGAGCCTTTTCTTCTCCAGGCTCAACACCCCTAACACTCCCAGCATGGCCTCACAGCAGAGCCCTTCCATCCCTGCCAGCATTGCTGTGCCCTCCTCTGGCCCTGCTCCAACAGGTGCCTGTCTGTGCTGCGCTGAGGGCTCCAGAGCTGCCCCAGCACTGCAGGGGGGTCTCAGTGGAGGGACAGGACTAAACCTGCCAAGTTCTGTTTTGTGGAGTGTAAGAGGAGCAGCACAGAACTTCCAGCGTGAGGCTGGAGGAGTGTCTGGTGAAGTCTCTGTGCCGTTCTGGCCCTGGCTTGAGACAGGAGGCTGTGGGGAGCTGCTGTGCTGTGCTGCTGCCCCTAGCACTGCGTCACCCCAGGGAAGCAGACAGGCCTGCAGCAGTGATGTGTGAGGACAGGGTGGTAGCAGTGGCCACATCTTCAGGTGGGGGCCACTGAGCCAGGGCTCACCCTGTGGCTTCTCTTGCAGGCTCACAGGAGATCCACATTGATGAGAAAACTGTCAGCCCCCACCTCAGCCTGTCAGAGGACAAGAAGAGCCTGACCTTCAGCCCCAGGAAAGGCAAGGTGGACTCGGGCTGCCCCGAGCGCTTTGACCACTGGCCCAATGCCTTGGCTACCGCAGCTCTCAGCTCAGGAGTCTGCTCGTGGAAGGTGAAGGTGGAGCAGAGCTGTGCCTACAAGCTGGGGGTGTGCTACAGCTCCTTGCCACGCAAGGGCTCCGACAACGCCGCCCGCCTGGGCTTCAACGCCGCCTCCTGGGTCTTCTCGCGCTACGACCGAGAGTTCAGGTTCCTGCATGCTGGGCGCCCGCAGCCCGTGGAGCTGATCAAGGCTCCGGCCCAGATCGGGGTGCTGGTTGACTTTGCAGCAGGAGAGGTGCTGTTTTATGACCCAGATTCCTGCACCATCCTCTTCTCCCACAGGGAGAGCTTCTCGCAGCCCCTCTATCCCGTCTTCGCTGTGGCCCACCAGAGCATCTCACTTGCCCAGTGAGCAGGGCCTGGCTGGACACGGCGACTCCATCCTCTGCACAGTGCCTTTGTGGGGGAAGGGGGTCCTGGGGCTGCTGTACAGCAGTGTTCAGACAAGACCTGCCCTCAGACTACCTCTGTTCTTCACGTCTCCTACAGCAGCTTTCCTCTCCTGGAGGCTGCACCCACCCCATGTCTGCGGGGGCAAAGGCTCGGGCTCACAGCTGGCTCTGCCAGCTGCTCTTGGGTGAACCATTTAATTCTGCCCTCTGACCACAGGCAGCTTTCCAGTGGGCATTAGAAAACTGCAGAAACACCAAGAGATGTGCTAGGAGAAATGGCAGGGAGGAGGCACAGGGAAAGGGGCATCACTGGGATACAGCTGGACACACACTTGTGGGAAGAGCTGTCCTGTGCCACAGCAGGGGCAGTGCCAGGTTGCTCATGGGAGGCCCATACCAGGGCAGAGGCAACCCTGAGGGGCAGTTGACAATGGAATGGCCCAGGTGAAGAGCAGAGTAAGAAGCAAGGAGCAGCAGAAAGAAACCAACCTGAGCTGCTCCTTGCCCTGCCAAAGGTGGTGGTGGGTTTGACTGCAACATGGAAATGGTCTCAAATTGCCCTGGGGGGGGGGGGGGGGGTGGTGTTTAGGTTGGACATGAAGAGCAACTTCTCCAAAAGGGTTGTCACAGGCTGGCCCAAGGCAGTGGTGGAGTCCCCATCCCTGGAGAGGTTTCAAAGCTGTGGAGATGTGGTGCTGAGGAACATGGTTTGGTGGTGACCTGGCAGTGCTGGGGTAAGGGTTGGAGTTGATGATCTGAAAGGTCATCTCCAGCCTCAGTGATTCTATGGCAGAAACACTGGGAGCAGGGAGGAAGGAGAGGTGGTGTGGACTGAAGCTAAGCCAGGAAGTGTAGCTGTTTAAAATCTGTCTTTATTTCATAGTAGTCAGTAAGTAAAGTTTGTTAATTAGCAGTATGTTAAGCAGAGTTGCCCAGTTCTAGACCAGTTTGCCTGCAGCAAGAGACCTACAGCTGTCTGCTGCCACAGCTGGAGAAAGGGCTGCTGCTGAGGTGGCAAACCGGGGGTACCGCAGGGTGTGCAGGGCCTGTAAGCAGATCTTCTCTAGAATAGGACCAACCCCAGGCCTGCTGGGGAATGTTTGAGCTTCTTCCTGAGGTGACCAAGAAGGGCTGAACCTCAAGGTCTGCCTCCAGCCTTCCTGCCAGAATGAGCCTTCTGAAGCCTTCACCCAGTCCCCAGCTCCATTATGGGAAGGCAGGACCACTGCCCCCCTCCCATGGTGTTCTTAGAGCTCAGGACAGCAGGACCAGTGCCGAGTGCCAGGTAACATTTTAATTGCCTCTCTGCCCTCCTGCTCCAGCGGCAGCAGAATTCTGGAGGCTCTCAGTGCCTTTCCCTGCTCAATCAGCAATAAATCCCTCGCAGGACCAGCTCACGGCGCAGCGCCAGTCCTGCTGCCACACGCAGCTACCCCTTCTCAATACGAGCCAGGAGGTGGCTGAGTGTGGGCAGGACATGCTCGGAGGGCACCTCCGGCTGCTCACCAGAGCAGAGCAGGAAGCTGTGCATGCCCAGGGCCCGGGCTGCCCGGTAATCTCGGGCGTAGTCATCCCCGACGTGGGCTGCCAGCCCCGGGGGCACGCCGGCGAGGCTCAGGGCCTGCTGGAAGATCCTCCGGTCCGGCTTGGCAAAGCCTGCGGCCTCGGAGCTGAGGACGAAGTCAAAGTGTTGCCGCAGGCCGCAGTGGCAGAGGATGGTTTCCAGCCTCTGGTCGAAGTTGGAGACGACTCCCATGCGGAAGCCGCGCTGCTGGCACTGCCTCAGGGTCTCGCTGGCGCCCGGCAGCAGCTCCCAGTTGCGGGAGCTGCAGAACTCATGGTAGAGCTGCTCTGCCATCGCCGTTAGCACTCCGTCGTCGTGCACGCCCGAGAGCCTGAAGGTCTGCTTCACAACGTCCCCCCACCACTGCCGTGAGCCGAGGCCCTGGCCCCGGCCGTAGTTGGGGAAGCGCCGGCTCTGCTCTCCGTACGCCTCCCGGAACGACCGAGACAGCGTCTCCGGCGCCACCTGCACGCCGTGAGCCCGGGCCTCGGCCGCGTAGCTCACCCCCAGCGGCTGCCGCAGCCGCAGCAGAGTATCCTTCACATCCCACGTTAGTAAGCGGAGCCTCAGCATGGCTGCGGCACAGCTCGGGGAACCTACAACAAACCGGGGGGAGAACCCAGTGCTCGGGCCAGAGCTGTGCCGCGCAGCGGGGCTGTCACCGTGGGCAGTGTCCCACCGGTGTCAGTGTCCCGTGGCGGCGCTTCAGGCCCCCTCCGGGATAGAGAAGCAGTGGGGAAGAAGAGGGCCTGCGCCGAGTCCCGCGGGGAGAAGTCTTGCAGGCTGCAGCAGAGCCCTCGCATGGGGCTGCTGCGCGATGGGGGGCACACAGAGGTGTGCACAGGGCGTGGGGTGCGTGTACAGGGCGCACGTGGGGCTGCGGCTGGGCTGTATGGGAGGATGCGTGGGGAGGTTCACCCGCGGCGCTCGAAGTGCCTGTGGCAGCGCACAGCGGGGTCCGTACCCGCGTGAGCAGGGCCCAGCCGGGCCCGGAGTACTGGGGTGGGTGCGCGGAGGGAACGCGAGGCACAGCCGGGCCCGGACCCGCAGTACTGGGGTGGGTGCGCGGAGGGAACGCGGAGCACAGCGAGACTCTCCGGGCGGGGGTGCGGTGTCCCGGGGCAGGTACGCGCGGTCCCCAGCCCTCCCCCGCCGGCCCACACACACC
>VWYK01119009.1:1340-17545 GCA_013399775.1 Semnornis frantzii | reverse complement strand
TGCTTCCTCCTTGAGCCAGCGCAGGAGCTGTGGTGTGAAGTAGGTGATGAAGATGTCGGCCCCTGCGGAGAAAGGAGCCGCTGCAGCCGCCACGGCGGGGACAGGGACACAGGGGCGCGGGGATGGAGCAGGCCCCGGGCCCGCCGCCTCACCTGCACGTCTGAAGGCCGTCATTGCCTCCCTTACTGCGGCCTCCAGGCTGAAGGCCCCGGCCTCGGCCCCGTGCCACAGCATAGCGAACTCTCCCGAGACGTGGTACACGGCCAGCGGGTGCGTGGGGTGCTGAGGGCAGAGGTCAGCAGAGGTCACTCTTCCCGGTGACCCACACCCCTGTACTCCCAGCAGTGCCCACCACAAACGTGAGACCACATCACAGAGCCTCCATTCGAACAGCCAAACCATCCCCTGGCACAGCCTGTGCCCTTGCTGGAACAGAAGGAGCTTACTCGATCCTTGACGTCCCTCACGAGATCCAGGTAGGGCATCCCTGGCTTCACCATCAGCATGTCTGCTCCCTCCCGCACGTCCCGGTCCTGTGAGGGGAACAGACACATGGCCCTGGCAGCTCAGGGCACAGGAACAAGTTCCAGCAAGTCTGTGGTTGGCTTTCCCCAGGTCTGAACTGATGCTTGATTTTCCCAGCAGGGTTTTGGTGAATAGTGGCCACAGAAGCTGATGAGCTCCTGATGGAGCTGAGATGGAGGAAAGCAAACACTGCCCTCACCAGACACGAAGGGCCTGGGGAAATCTGGGGCTGCAAGTCCCTGGACCTGACACCCCAAGCCACAGCCTGGGTATGAGCTCATCACAGGTTCCAGGACACTGTCCTTGGGCCCAGCCTGGGGAGCAGCTCTCTTGGCAGGCTGATGTGCCTCCTGTTTTACTTGCTTGTGGAGAGGGAACCACAGAATCACAGCATGGTGGGGCTGGAAGAGACCTCTAGAGCTCATCCAGTCCAAGCCCCTGCTCCAGCAGGGCACCCACAGCAGTTTGCCCTGCAGCACAATGGGATGGGGGGGTTGGAAGCTCTGCAGAGCAAGAGACAACCTCTCTGGGTAGCCTGCTCCAGGCCTCCAGCACTCTCACACCAAACAACTTTCTCCTCCTGTTCAGGTGGAACCCCCTGGGTTCCAGTTTATGCCCATTGCCCCTTGCCCTGTTGCTAGGCACCAACCTCTTGACACTCACAAAGAAGACTCCCAACACCCCTGACCTTGCTCTCCCCAAACTGCTGCACTGCTGGGTGTAAATGTGCCCTGGGCCCCATGTGATGGGTTCCCAGTGCCCACAGCGCCCCCACCGCTGGCACCGTGCCCGTGACTCACTCACCACAGCGCGCAGAGCCAGGCCCCTGGCGCCCGGGGGCAGCTGGTAGCATCGCCGGTCCCCGAAGGCAGGCTTGGACAGTGCAGCGTCCCTGGGGTGGGCAAGGCAGAGGGCAGGGCATGAGGACCAGGACGGCTCTCACCTTGCACAGCTTCAGAAATGTGAAGGCAAGCAGCTGAGCCACCAGGCAAAAAGGGAGCTCTCCCACTAGCCAGCCTCTCCTGAACAAGGTTCAGGTCTCCCTTTTGCACTTGGAAGTATGAGGGGAGCACTCCAAAGCGATCAGCAGGGCTTCAGCCATGGCCCAGGCTCTGGCCAAGGCCTGTTCTCAAGGAACTGTCATGGGGGAACATGTCCTGGCCAGCCCAGCCCCAGATGGGGACACTCCTGGCTGAGGGACACCCACCTGAAGGGCCCATAGAAGCATGAAGCAAACTTGGCACTGTAGCTCATGACTGAGACCTGCAGAGGAGAGCAGAGCCATGAGTGTCATGAGATGGGTGCTGCACCCTGGCACCAGAGCAAGAGCCACTCCCTCCCACAGCTGTTTTCACAGACTGGCAGAGGTTGGAAGGGACCTCTGAAGATCACCAAGTCCAACCCCCTGGCAGAGAAGGATCACCCAGGGCAGGTCACACAGGAACTTGTCCAGGAGGGCCTTGGAAGTCTCCAGAGATGATGACTCCACAATTTCTCTGGGCAGCCTGCTGCAGGGCTCTGCCACCCTCACAGTAAAGAAGTTCCTTGTATGTTCAGATGGAACTTCCTATGTTTAAGTTTGTGCCCATTGCCTCTTGTCCTGTCACTGGGGACCAGTGAGCAGAGTCTGGCCTGCTCCTGCCACCCACCCCTTAGATAGTTGTAAGCATCCACAAGATCCCCCTCAGCCTCCCCTTCCTCAGGCTAACCAGCCCCAGCTCCCTCAGCCTCTCCTCATGAGAGCTGCTCCAGTGCCCTCAGCATCTTAATGGCTCACTGCTGGACTCACTCCAGTAGTTCTTTGTCCTTCTGGAGCTGGGGAGCCCAGAACTGGACACTGGTGAGGCCTCACTAGCAGAGCAGTAGCACTTTATACTCCTTCTTCCCCTGGCAGAGGCCTGGCACCTTGCTGTCCCAAAGTCCAGCCAAGGAGATTCCCTTCCTGTGTGCCCTGGGGCAGGGCAATGCCTGTGCAACATTCTGGGCAAGGTGGGGGTTTGCTTCTCCCAACGCCTGCCCAGCTCCCATGGTGCTGCGGCCTCCTCGTGGACTGGCACTCACTGGCAGCCCTGGCACCCCCAGGTGCCCAGCTCACCTTGTTGCCCAGGTCACTGGAGATCAGAGCTGTCTTCATGGCCGCGATGCGCCCGTCCATCATGTCTGAGGGGGCCACGATGTGGCAGCCTGCAGGGAAACACCAGAGGTGGCAGGAAGTACCCAAGGCTGTAGCTCTGCCCAAGCAGGAAGTGACCCCAGGGCTGGCAGCTCTGCTGGGCCAGCGTGGGGAGCACGGGGGGAGCTTCACCCAGCTCACAGCCAAAGCACTCCCAGGTGGAGTCAGGCCCAGTTTGCCTTTGGGCCCACTGAGAAGAGAGATTGGGGCAAGGCTGAGGGTCAGACTTGGGTACTGCTGCCAGGAGGCTCCCCACCTGCTCTGGCATAGGCCAGTGCCACTTCTGCCAGCCGCTGGCAGCTGAGCTCATTCTGGATGGTGCCATCTTCCCGCAGGATGCCTAGGAGAGAACCCTGGGTTAGGTGAGGGGCTGGGGGCTTGGCTGCCTCCAGCCCTAGGATGGTTCTTGCTACACATGCTCAGAGCAACAGTGGGGAACACAGAATCACAGAATGGTCTGGGTTGGAAGGGAGCTCCAAACTCCTCCAGTCCAACCCCCTGCACCCAGCAGGGACTTCCTCCACTAGAGCCCTGCTGAGCCTCACTTTGGACATCTTCAGGGATGGGGTCTCAACTACTTCCCTGGGCAACCTCTTGCAGTGTTCCAGCAGCCTCATGCTGCAGAACCTGTTACTGACATCCAACCTAAATCTACTCTTCTCCAGTTTGAAACCATTGCCCCTGATCCTGTCCCTACAGGCCTCTGTAAACAGTCTCTCTCCATCCTTCTTTCAGGATGCAGGAATGTGTTGAGAGCGCCGAGGAAGGACCAGGAGAGCAGCACCACAGCCCTGCAGGGACCAGACACAACAGCTGGGAGCTCTCAGGAAGGGAAGGCAGAGATGGAGCACACAGATGGGTGCTCAGATAGATTCAGATGAGCAGGGAGTGGGTGCCTCCCACTTTGCTGTCAAAACCCAGGAGGGCTCTCCCAGGCTGAACTGCACCGGTCCAGGGGAACCAAGTCTTTGGGCAGGAGGTGACTAGACCCCAGCAGCAGATGGAGCCAGAGCCCAGCAGCACATGGAGCCCCTCAGCAGAACATGGCAAACCCCTGGAGACTGCCAGTGCCATGGACATGGCTGAAGAGCAGCCCAGGCTGTGCTCACCACAGTGCCCGTGGGAGGTGTAAGGGCACAAGCAGACGTCACAGGCAATGAGCAGCTCTGGGAAGGTGGAGTGGATCTTCCTGATGGCCTGGATGGCAGGAGTGTCCTCTGCATCAGCAGCAGAGCCCCTCTCATCCTGTGAGAAGAGACATGTCTCAGCACACGCAGCTGAGGGCTTCCCAACAGCTCCTCCAGGGCTGCAGTTCTGCCCAGGAAACGTTTTCTGAATGCTGAGACCCTGCCGTGGCCACCAGCGATGGAAAAGGCAACAGAGCAGTGGCTCTGAGCACTGAGTGCAGGTCTCTGTGCCACCTGCAAGAGCTCCAGGAGCTTTTTGGGTGTCTCTACACGTTCCCATCCCCATCCTGCTCTGCTGAGCAGGGTGCCAGCACACCCAGAGACCCTGAATTGCTCCTCCTTCATCTCCCTGGCCCCACACTGGCCCTTGCCACCAGGGCACACACTGACCTTGTGGACCTTGCTGGGCACCCCAAAGATGAGCACACACTTCAGACCCTCCCTGACGAGGGGACACAGCATCTCCTCCAGCTTGTTGACTCCATACCTGGGAAGAGCAAAGGGAGGAGGCTGCCAGGCACCCAGACCTGCAGAGCTGCTTGGTGTGGGGAGCTGCTCTGTGACTTGAGGTGTTCTGTGACTCAGGAGCTGCTCTGTGACTCAGGAGCTGCTCTGTGCCTTGGGAGCTGTGATTCAGCATCCCCAGCAAGCAGTAGCTGGCTGCACAGGGAAGGTGTTGCCTGAACACTGGGAGGCACAGTCCAGCAGCTTATCTGGGACTACAGGGGCCTTATCTACCCAGCATGGCCACTTTTCATGCCTTGCCCTCTGAGCCCTTATCTCAGTGTCCTTGTTGCAGATCCGGGGCCACCTCCCCCACAGGACCACCCTCTGGGGCTGCTCTGACCACAGCCCTGCTGACGGAGCAGTGGAAGAGAGGAGCTGCAGCCCAGCCAGATCTAAGGCAGGACAGGAGCCCACAGCCTGGCACAGTTTTCCTGGCTGCTGCTGGGAACCACATATGCTTCCAACTGCTGTGTGAGAGCTCTGGCACATCACCAGATCTTGGCACCATCCCTGCCTGGTATGTTCCCAGCATTCCCAGTATGATTCCCTCCACTCCTTTAGTGGCTGAATGTTTCTGTGCTGCCTGATGCCAGAGATTCCCAAGACAGGACTGGAGAGGACTGGAAGCATCACCCCTGGCTCATGCTCATCTCAGGCCATTCACCAGCCCTGCTTGGGCATGGGGCATGGCAGCCACTGGCATAGAGCCTGTTGGGGCTGGGGTCTTACCTGGCTTGTCCAGGGAGGCTGGGGATTGGCTCCACTGCATCAGGGCTGTCGCTGTGGGGGGTGGATGGGACAGAGGTGTGAGGACTCGGTGTGGGAAGGAAGCTCCCATCTCAGGCTTGCCCACAGGGAACTGGAGCCTGTCCAAGAGCTTGGGGATTGCCTAAGACAGGCATTCTGAGCTTGGCCCACCCCTGAGCCAGGGATCCAGGGCTCACTCACGTGACAAAAATAGGGTAGATGAGGTTGGAGGCATCAAAGGTGGTTGTGGTGCACTGCCAGGAGCGCAGCACCGGGTGGAAGTAGCCACTGTGAAGAATGGAGTCTGCCTGCATCTTGGATCTTCACCAACAGGCTGTGGAAGGAGACTCTGAAACACCAGAAGTGTCCTGTTCAGCTGCTGTGATTGGCACAGGCAAGAGGGGCTGAGTTCCAGGCTGCCACTGCAGTCCTGCCCCTGTCCTGCTCCAGGCACATGTGGGGAGCACAATCCACAGCCCAGCCAGATCCATCCCAACCCTCCCAGGGGGACACACAGAGCACAGCATTCCATAAAGTGGGATGCTGCCACCTCCACCCCATAAAGCCTCCCAATCCTGTGTGTGGAACCACAGATGACAGCCACTGGTGTCCTGCAGCAGAACCACCTTCAGGGGGTTCCACATAGCACATTGCTGAGGCTCCCTCTGCTTCAGCTGCTGTAGCTGTAGCAGCAGCTTCCTAACAGCCAGGTGGGGATGGCTTAAGTCATCTGAATTTGCTTAATCACAGAATGGTTTGGGTTGGAAGAGGCCCTAAACATCATCTGGTTCCAAGCCCCTGCCACTTCACTGCCATCAGCATGCTCAGAGCCCCAGACAACCTGAGGTGGAATGGTTCCAGCCATGGGGCAGCTCCCACCTCTCGGGGCAACCTGAGCCAGGCTCTCCTCACCCCTCAGTGTCAAACATTTCTCCCTTCGCTCAATCTCCCTCTTTTAGTCTCAAACCCTCACCCCTTGGCCTGGCACATCAGGCCCTGCTCAAGAGTCTGTCCCCAGCTTCCTTATTGACCCCTTGAAGCTGCAAGGCCACCAGAAGGTCTCCCTGGAGCCTTGTCCTCTCCAGGCTGAACACCTCCAGCTCTGCCAGCCTGGCTCACAGCAGAGCCCTTCCAGCCCTGCCAGCACTTCTCTGCCCTCCTCTGGCCCTGCTCTAACAGGTCCCTGTCTGTGTTGAGGGCTTCAGAGCTGCCCCAGGACTGTGACCCTGCAGCACAGCACACAGAGCACAGCAGAAGGGCAGAATCCCCTCCCTGCCCCTGCTGCCCAGACTGCTGGGGATCAGCCCAGGCCAGGCTGGGGCTGGGCTGGCAGTGCTCAGTGCCAGCTCCTGTCCAACTTTGCACCACTTAGCACCCCCAAGTCCTCCACAGGGCTGCTCTCCAGCCTGTAGCTGTGCTTGGGATGGTCCTGTCCCATGTGCAGCTCCTTGCCCTTGGGCCTTGTTGACCCTGAGAAGATGGCATTGAAGGGGCACCAGCTCCTGAGAAGATGGCATTGATGGAAGGTGGTGGAGTCCCCATCCCTGGAAGGTGTTCAAGAAACCTGTGGCCATGGCACTTGGGACCATGGCTCAGTGGCCATGGCAGTGCTGGGTTGAAGGACTCAATGATCTTAGAGGGCTTCTCCAACCCAAACACTGCTATGATTCTGTTATTTCCACTAGGACTGAACTCTCCCCAAGATGTCTTTGGTGGGAGTGTGATGAAGGGGCTGGGGAGGGGAGCTGTGAGGGGCTGGGAAGTGCAGCTGGACCAGGGCTGCCTTGAGAGAGCAGCTGCAGGGAGTCTGCTGGCTGTGTCCCAGCGACACCGTGCACAGAGCAGCCACGGTGCCCTGCCAGACTAACAGCAAAGGCCCTCCTGGAGGGCACAGTTTGCTTTGAGAGAGGCAGGTGGGAGGAGAGCTGGAGATGGGCTTCTGCCAAGAGCAAGCTGGATTCCTCCACTCCACCCTGGGCTTCCCATGGGAGCCAGCAGACACAAGGATGGGACCCCTCTTGGGGCAGCATCTCTGCTGCCCTCAGTCCCATCCCAAGAGGGATTCTCCAGCAGTAATCCTCTCTGGAGAGCAGACACAGCTCAGAGCATCCCAGGACACAGTCCAGGGTAGAAGCTTTGACCCTGGCACCCACGACATCAGCTAGCAGTGGAGCTGGGCAGCTCCATTCTTCTGGGAGAGCTTTAATGTGAGGTTTGCACCCACCTTCGGATACTCCAATGCTGAGCCAAATTCTCAGGCTGAGCCAGGCCACCCCAGTGCATAGGGCACTTGTAGGGGCATCACAATCAGTCCAGGGCTTGAGCTGAGTCTCTCACACCTCTGGCAATCACCTCTGCTGGGGATGGGGGACAAAGGCACCTCCTGATTACTGCAAACACCACTGAAAGCTCAGGTGGGGCTTGGGTGGCACTCGGAGCAGCTGACAGGCACACTGGCAGTGTCACAGCATCAACTGACAAGTCATTTTTAGCCCTGGAACAACATCAGCACAGCCCTAAGTTGCAGGGAAGGGGACAGCCATTGGGTAAACTGGGGTGGGCAGCTCCAGGCAGGGCTCCTGGCAGGGCTCCAGGCGGGCAGCGATGGAGAACAAAGGGCTCAGTGAACAAACCCCACCTCGAGAATCCAAACCAAGACCTTAAGCTGTTAATCCCCCAGGAGGAAGGGGAGGAGGGGTGGGGTGGTGCAGAGGCACCCAACACTGTATGGGACAGATAGAGGCCACAGCTGCAGACTCTGTCCCCTGCAGGGCAGGAGGAGATGGGCAGCCCTCCGAGTTGCAGAGCAGAGATAATGGCAGTGCTGGGTGGGCCCAGGGGAGCACTCATCTGCTGCAAAGCCTGGAGAGCCTCTCTGCAGCCCCACCTGCAGAAGCTGCTACCAGCCACAGGCTCCTCTCACCAGCACAGGACACCTGGTTGGACATGGCCATCAGGGTCCTACAGCCAGGGAGCCCCCACAGCTGGGGGATGCAGAGCAAGGGCTGGGAGTGCTGTGCCAAGGGAACCTTGTACCACAGCCCCAGAACACACAGGTGCACAGATTGCATTGGGTCAGGAGGGACTCTCAAAGGTCATCTCCTCCGACCTCCCTGCAGGCAGCAGGGACACCTCCAGCTAGAGCAGGCTGCACAGGGACACATCCAGGCTGATCCTGAATGTCTCCAGGGGTGGTGTCTCAGCCACCTCCCTGTGCAGCCTGTGCCAGTCTCTGCCCACCCTCACTGTGCACTACTCCCTCCTGACACCCAACCTAACTCTGCCCTGCTCCAGTTCCAAACCACTGCCCTCAGCCTATCCCCACAGCCCCTTCTGAACAGTCCCTCCCCAGCCTGCCTGCAGCTCCCCTGCAGATACTGAAATGCAGCTCTAAGGTCTGCCCGGAGCCTTCTCCAGGCTGCACAGCTCCAATCCCTTCAGCCAGTCCCCACAGCAGAGCTGCTCCAGCCCCTAGAACCGGGCTGCTTTCCCCAGGATCCCCTCAAGGCTCCTGGCAGAGCTTCCTTCTCCAACTTGAAGGCTCAAACCTGAAGCACTTTGCTTCAGGCACACCAGAGCACCAGAGCCTCAGCACGGAGGACTTTCAGAGCAGTTCCCTGCCCAGCAAATGGCCCCTGGCACAGAGCAGCTTCACCTTTGCTCCTCCCTGCCAGCACTGCCCAAGGCCCAGCCCAGCCCACAGCACCCAAAACCTGCACCTTCACCCTGCCCATCCCACGGCGGTGACCTGGGGGCTTTGGTGTGATCAAGGGGCACAGACCCACACTCAGGCTGCTGTTCCTTCGGACTGGCACCAGTGAGACAGAGGCGGTGGCCAGGCTGCAGCCAGCCCCAAGGCATGCCAAGATAAGCTGCCAAGGTCTGCTTCAGCTGCCTGCCATGGGAAGCTGCTTCCCGACATTTTGGGACGTAGAAATGGACACAGTCCCATCCTGTGGGACACGACATAGCACTTGGGTTAAATGCCCATGGTGGTCTTAAGCCTCGATGGTCTTAGAAGGCTTTTCCAACGCGACCACCACCCTAGAGACTCCCCCAAGCTCCCCACATCCCCTGAGTGGCGAGGAAAACAGACCCCCTCCAGGGATACGGCAGAGCTGTAATTAACAGCGGGTTAATTAGCCATCATTAACCAAGCTCAAGAGGTCATGGAAGAGTTCACCTTCCAGCTGGGATCTGGTGCTGAGGGTGGGAAAAGATGGGGCTGAGCACTGCCTGGTGCCATCCTCGGCACGGTAACCGAGCAAGGCTCGGGCTGTCCTTGCCGTGATACCGAGGGCTGCCCTTCCTCCTTCCTTGCCCCAATTCCCCGCCCCCGGCGTCGTCCCGATCTTCCGGGAAGCTCCTTACGGAAAGCCGGGATCGGGGACCTGCCATTCGCCCCGGCCCCGGTTCCCGACCCCCGTTCCCGACCCCGGCCCCCGGCACTCACCGCCCGCCGCGTCCCGCTGCTCCGGGCCCGTGTGATTTGCATAGCTCCGCCCGCTCATTAGCATAGCCGCGCCCACCGAGGGACGGAGGCGGGAAATCTCGCGCGGCGCAGCGCGGGAACGGGCAGGAGGCGGTGGGGGAGGCCACATCAGGGGGCTTGGTGGGGTGTAAGAGCCCGGAGCAGGGGTCTGGGAGGCTGTGGGGCTTAGCGCAGGGATGGGGATGTTGGAGGAGCGCTTCGGGGTGCCGCGGGGCCATGCAATTCAGTTTTGCGGGGCTGCGAAGGGACCTAGAGACAGGTTTTGGGGTGCTGGGGTGGGTGTGGAGCAGAGATGGGGGTGCTGGAGGGAGATGGAGCAAGTTTTCGGGGTGCTGAGAGGGTTAGGAGGCAGGTTTTGCGGTGCTCAGAAGATGGGGCTGCAGGGAAGTGGCTGCAGCATGGCTTTGAGGTGCTGGAGCAGGGCATTGGAATGCTGGGAGGGCATGCAGTCACGTTTTGGGGTGCTTCAGGGGGGCCTGGAGACAGGTTTTGGGGTGCTGGAGGATCACACAGCTGAGGTTTTCGTTGCTGGAGGGTATGGGGCACAGCTTTGGGGTGCTAGAGGGCATGGAACACAGCTGGGGATGCTGGAAAAGCACTGGAGCAGGACCAGGGGGCATGGAGCAGGGTTTTGGAGTGCTAGGTGGGGCAGGGGTCTGACTTTGGGGTGCTGTGGGGCCATACAGGTGGGTTTTGGTGTGCTGCATGGGGACTTGGAGCCAGGTTTTGGGGTTCTGTGGTACTGGAGCAGTGCTTTTGAGTAGTGGAGGATATGGGGTAGGGCTTTGGGGTGCTGGGAGTGCTGCCAGGTGGGGGGAAGCTGGAGCCCTGCCACAGGCCCTTGGTATTGTCAGAGCACGGGAGATGCAGATGGGGTTTGTCACCTGGGGTTCTGCAGCACCCACACATGGATTCCTTGGCCTGCTGCAGCACACAGACCCCAGCCCTCTGCCTCTCTCCAGGAGTGATGGCAAGCCCAAGGCTCCTTCCACCAGGATACAAACACCAGCCCTGAGCCCCACTCCTCCAGGAACAGGAAATTATGGAATCCCAGACTGGTTTGGGTTGAAGGGACCTTTAAAGGCCATTTAATCAACTCCCCTGCAGTCAGCAGTGGCATCTCTCACTAGAGCAGGTTGCTCAGTCCCGAGCAACCTGATGTGGAATAGTTCTAGGGCTGAGGCATCTGCCACCTCTCTGGGCAGCCTAGGTCAGTCTCACCACCCTCGGTGTCAAACATTCCTTCCTTCTCACCAGTCTCAATCACTCAGTTTCAAACCATCACCTTTCTCCTGCCCAAGCAGCCCCTACTCTGTCCCCAGCTTTCTCTCTGGCCTCCTGAAAGTACTGAAAGGCCACAAGGTCTCTTTTCCAGGCTGACCAAGCCCAGCTCTCCAGTTCTTTTCTATCTCCTTGCTCCCCTCACACAAAGGCTGCGTTGCAGCTGCCTCCAGCCTCACTTTGTCATCAGCTGCTCCATAACATCTCCTAGTGAAGGTTCTGCCTTGGCTCCACGCTCAGGCAACCACAGTCAGCAACCAACAAGAGACTCCATTTCTGTACAAAAATCTGCCTTTTATTTAGATACTGTTCCCATCCCAAATCTGCACCCCAGATATGTACCAGAAGAGGAAAAAATAAAGAGGAAGAAGAGCTAGGAGGAGGCCTTTTAGTTACTGGAAACCTCAGGAAGATGTTGGCAGCTTGATCTTTTCATCTGTCACTGACTGCATGCCACAGAAACTAGACAGCAGAAAATCTCTGTTGACTCAGTTCCTTTCAGGAGCTGGGCTGCTGTGTGTGAAAAGCCACAAGAGCAGGAGAGCTGGGCAGCAGGATTTTGGTAAGAAAGGGCCATTGTAAAACTGCACAGCAGCCAAACTTGTGGGGCTTAATGAAATGGACCCAAAACTCTGCTCAGGATTCCTTCACCAGCCCTTGGTTAAGCTCAGAATTAGGATTTCAGTGTTACAAAAGATCAAACACTAAAGCATTTTTCCCCACCAAGGGAGCTTATTGAATAGATACTTCCTCAGAGAAGAGAAAGGAAAGGCATCAGAACCACCAGCTCAAGTATAAAACAACTGAGCCAGCTCTAGGAACACAAACAGCTGCTTCCAGTCCAGCCTTCTGGCACTGCAAGCCATGGGTCTGAGGCTGGCCCTAGGAAGGAGCCTCCTGTTGTCACCAACCTCTTGGGGCCTGCCTACATCTCTGGAATGACTGTCAGAGGCCAAAGAAGAACCTCTGATGCCTTTCAAGACACAAACCAAGCTCTTTTGGTATTTAATTTACATCAAGTGCTGTGATTTTCCTGATTTAGGTTGACTTGGGCAAGAGTCAGCCAAGCAGCCCATAGCTCCTCATACAGCTGCACACAGCTGAAGGACACAGGATGACTGTCACAGTTAGGGCAGGAAGAGAAGGCACAGCCAGAATGCAAGAAAACAAAGTAAAAACCCAAATCACTTGGATAAAAAGCTTCAATGTTGAGCTTCCAAGCCTCCCAACACCACCATGTAGATTCTGAACCCCAAAGGGTTCATGATGTTGGATCCAGCTCCTGACTCGGTTTAAGGAGCTTGTTCAAGTCTCTCTTCTGGCTGCTTCTGTACTGAGCACCTGATGGTTCTTCCTCCCTCTTTCACAGCCAACCCAGTATAAAAAGCCCAGTCTGTCCAGAAGCAAGGCCCTGTGAGCTGGGAGGACACCCTCCCCCAGGAGAAACTGTGAGCAGAAGTCCTCTATGTACAGGTCAAAGCCAAAAAGGCTGTGGAGGCACAGCCCGAAGCTCTACTGGGAAGATGAGGGGACACAGCAAAGGGGCTCATTTACAGCTCTCCAAACAGCACCCAGCCCCTCTGCACGCCTCAGCAGGCTCAGTTGTCCACCTCTTCCTCATCGTTTTGCTCTTCTTCCTCCATCCTTTCGTCATCATCATCATTCTCCTCCTCTCGGCTCTTATCTTGCTCCTCTGAGTCTGTCTTCTTGTCCTTATCTTTCCTCGCTTCTTTCTTTCCTTTCTGCTCACGCCTGTAAACTACAAGAGACAAAGAGAGGGCACTGACAAGCTGCCAGCTGGTGTCTCCATGGCAGGAACAGGACAGTGGCTGAAGTCCAAGGCCCACTGGCTCTCCAGGCTTACAAGGGAGCAGTGAACCCAGAGAGCAACAACTCACCCTATTGTCTGAGCTGTGCTGAGCAGCTCCATGGGAAATCAGGTTAAGTTCAGCAGAAAACTGCTGAAAAGGACGCAGGAGTTGGCATTAGAGGCAGCACCCAGGGCCTTCCTTAGATAAACATGCTAGGGGGGTGAGAGCAGGTGAGACCTTCCCAATTCCTCCTCAGTTTCCCAATCCTCAATGTTATCCCAGTCCCGTTAAGGTGCACATTATTTATTCCCCAGGCAAACTGCAGTGTAGGAGGCTGGGCAAAGAGAAGAGAAACAAGACAGGCAAGTAAGTGTTGCTTGTCCAGTGCTGGAGGTGCTCACTAGGCTCCCTGGACACGAAGTGTGGATGATACCTTCCAGTGACTCTTTCAGAGGGGCTACGAATCTCTGGAACTCCATCTCCTCCATGGCAGAGAGGACATCACCAGCGTTCAGCGTCTTCCTCTTCCCCTTCATGGCAAAGTTATTTGCACTGGGCAAGAACAAGGAGGAAAGGAGAGTTATGTGGGAGCTGTCAGCAGCTTAGGCTTCTTTGGTAAGGCACAAGCAGCTTCAGGGGAAAAAAAAGCCATCTCCTAAACTTCTGGGGGGGTTAAATCACTAAGAAGTGATTGACTCACTACAAGACAGACACTGGGGGGCTGGAGTGGCTCCCAAGAAGGGCAACAAAGCTGGGGAAGGGTCCAGAGAATAGGGTTGGAGACGAGCAGCTGAGGGTTGTTTAGTCTGGAGGAGGCTAAGAGGAGACCTCACTGCTCTCTACAGCTCCCTGAGAGGAGCCTGGAGCAAAGCAGGGGTTGGTCTCTTCTCCAAAGGAGCAAGTGATAGGACAAAGATTCCTCTGCTCTGTAGAGGGCTGCCTGCAGCTGCTGCTCCTCTGGGAGCCACCTGGAGAGATGCCAGGCAGGTGTTCCCCAGCAGGCCTGGCACTGTGTGCCCACTGAAACAATTTTCTCCAGCTGTATGAAGTGGAATCCTGCCATGTGCTCCAGCCCCAAGAAGAGACAAAATGTGCTCATTTCCATCTTTTGACCAGGAGCTGGAAAAGCTTTTCACTGAAAGGCTTCTCAGGCACTGGCCCAGGCTGCCCAGAGAGGTGGTGGAGTCCCCATCCCTGGAGGGGTTTAAAAGCCTTGCAGATGTGGTGCTTGGGGGCTATACATTTGCAGAGAATGTTGGATCTTGAAGGTATTTTCCAACCTCAGTGCTTCTATGACAAGTGTCAGACATGGCACTTTGGGACATGGTTTACTGGCCAGGGTGGTGTGAGGCTGGTGGCTGGACTTGCTGATCTTGGAAAGCTTTTCCAACTGAAACAATTCTACAATTCTACTAGAAGAGGAAAGAGCCTCAAGGTGAGCATGGAGAGGTCTGAACATTAAAGAGACTTCTTCATTGAAAGGGTTTTCAAACACTGGAACTGATTGAATCCCCATCCCTGGAGGGGTTTAAAAGAGAGATGTGGTGCTGAAGGACATGTGTTAGCACCAGACTTGGCAGAGTTATAGAATGGTTGGACTCAGGGACCTTACAAGTGTTCTCCAACCAAAACAATTCTGATTCTACCAATAGCAGCTTAAGACAGCTGCTGTCTCATTGCTCACACTGCCTCTTGGTGCTGCTTTCCCATGTTAGTTCTCTGCTTGCCTGGACCTTTTCTAAACTGGGGGGGAAGGAGAAAATCTGAACATTGGCTGTGTCAATCCCACAAAGCCATGTGAGGACATCACCACAGTGACTGCCTGCATGGCATATCCTGAGGTATCCAGGAGATACCCACCCCAAACCATTCCTGGGTCCTCTGTGGCCAGCTCCAAGGCTGACTCACGCTCGGCTCAGCCTTGCCCTAGGTGGTGAGAGGCCTGGAACATGAGCAGAGTGCACTTGCCAGGAAAAGCCACACAGCCATTTGCTAAGGCTAATGGCAGTCTGGGACCTCTCTTGTCCCCAGTGGGGTTGGGATATCTCTGTGATGAGCCAAGCTGCCTTCCTCACAGGTTAAGGGCAGCTCAAATCCAGCTGCTGCTGGCCTGGCCTAGACTAAAGGTTGATTTATTTCTCTACAGAACACACAATATGGAAGGAAACACTGGAAAAAAGATCTTCAGGCCCAGCCACCAGGGAGGTGAGCAACCAGCTGCACTGGGTACCTCATGGAGCCAGCTCTTACCATGATGTGGCATACAGCACAAAGACACTTGCTGCCCGGGATATCGCGCTCCGAGCCTCCTTGGAAATGTTCACCCCATCAGGAAGCTGAAAAACAAATTCAACCTTCAGCTGCTGCTAGAAGTAACTTAAACTTGGCTAGTTCGGGTGTCAGCTCTCTTATGGCATTCAGGGGTCTCGGCACAACTGGAAGGGCTGGAGAAGCTCCCCTGTGGGGACAGGCTGGGGGCGTTGGGGCTGTGCAGCCTGAAGGAGAGAAGGCTGCAGGCAGACCTCAGAGCAACCTTCCTGAAAGGGCTGCAGGATTGCTGGGGAGGGACTCCCGACAAGGGCTGGGAATGACGGGATGAGGGACAATGGCTTTGAGCTGGGAGAGGGGACATTGGGAGTGGAGGAGAGGAAGAAATTGTTGAGAGCGGGGAGACTGGCACAGGTTGCCCAGGGAGGCTGTGGAGCACAGAATCACCCAACGTGATCAAAGATCACGTTGGGTGATTCTGTGCTCCACAAACTCCCTGGAGGTGTTGAAGGCCAGGCTGGATGTGGCTCTGAGCAAGCTGTGCTGGTGGGAGGTGTCCCTGCCCATAGCAGGGGAGTTGGCACTGCATGGTCTTAGAGGTCCCTTCCAAGCTAAACCATTCTATGAGTCCCTGAAACCAAACAGGGATCTCAGATCCTCTCGGAGATGCTTTCACAGCAGCCGAGAAGCAGCCAGGGTCTGACTTTGTTCTCCCGACCCGACAAGCTACACGGGAGCAAAGGGAGCTCTGCAGCAGCAGCAGCAGGTCTGGCCGCTCATGGACAACTCACCCCATGACCATCGCACCCCTCACACGTTTCCGCGGCACCTTAAGACCCGCATCGGGGGCACACCTCGAAGACCACGACAGGGGCGGGCAGCCGCCGCCACCGACCCTTCCCGGGGTCCTCTTGGGGCCGGGGCACGTTTGGGGAAACTGCGCAAACCGAACCTCTGCGGGGGCAGCCCGGGCAGAGTCGGTCCGTCCGCAGCCGCTCCGCGCCCCCAGGCCCCCCCGTGGCCGCTAGCCCCCTGGATCACGCCCAGCCGCCGCGGCGGAGGCCCCGGGCCGGCACCCACCGCCTCCTTGATGATGCGGGTGATGACGGCATTGGGCAGGTTCAGGTCCTCCGGTCTCTCCGCCATGCTGGGCCACCTGCGAGGCAAAGCGGAGCGTCCCGGGCCGCGGTGCAGGAGCGGGGACGGAGAAGGGA
>VWYK01119002.1:4218-21452 GCA_013399775.1 Semnornis frantzii | reverse complement strand
TAGTTTGTGACTCGAAGGGCAAATGCCCCAGGCCACATCCACATCTCATGCTGTAGTGCCACAATAATGGGTGGTAACTACATCTGAGGGGACAGAAATAACTTTCCAACATCCTTTGAGCAACCAGTCGGGAGAAACACCTCTCCCCTCAAAGTTACCAGGTGCTCCCCCATGCACAGACGCCCATGGCCAGTGACTACAGACTTGCCATAAATCCAGTTCCGCAATCATTCTCATGAGGGGGAGATGCAGCTGCAGGTACCATCATCCCCATCACAGCAGACAAACCTTCAATTGCACTATCTCACTTAAATCACTTTCAGGGCTGATGGTTATGAGCATGTCTTGAATACTCAGGCCTGAGAAAAGGCTTTAATGGAGCTGTCCTCACGGCCTCAAAGAGGATGAGACATTCAGCAACCTTCATTAACATCTGGCAGCTCTTAGCAACTGGTCTTAGGATCAGATGTGTTCAGATTTAACACAATACTTTCCCAACCTCACCAGGTCTGAAATCAGCCCCTGTTTCTCTATGCCTCTTATTTATCCCAGTCTGGAATATTCCTCTGTCCAGTTTCAAAGTGTTCAAATGCAAAGCTTAGCTCTTCAAAACGATATCCTAGGAACCCAGTTGTATTACCCCCAACCAACTCCATGCTCAGTACAGCACTCCTAATAATCAGACCCAAGCCATCACAGCTGTAACCAGATGAGAACTGTGAGTTTGAGAGAGGAGGGGGAGCAGTAAAAGCTGCTCTTTTTTTCCCCAAAGAATTCATCTCAGCTCTACAGATGCAGATGTCAGTGACCTTCTCCTTGGGGAAGCAGAACGATCATGGGATATAACGTCCAAAGCTGCAGCAGTGCTTTTCTGACAAACAAAACATTCCCATCTACAAAACTAAAGTACATTGCAAACACTACTCCCAAATCTACTTTTCCAAACAAGACCCGAACAGGTAAACATGTCACACAGATAAACCATACCTCTGGTGTCTGGGCCCCCAAAGCATTCCTGCCCTTGCAAGATACCAACAGCTTCCCAAAGCCAAGTGACAGAGAAAAGGAGCCCTAGCCAAGGCTTATCTCTGCTTAAGTAGACCACATCATAATCAGATCTTGCTATCGAAAGCATTTCAAGGAAGCAAGGCTTAATAATCACCTCTCCCTGACCTGCCTGGCTTGCAGCGCAGCGCTGGGGAGGGCTGCCGAGCCCTGCCGTCAAGAGTCAGCAGAGCCTGCAAACACAACCACCTCCCAGGATGAGTTTTCTGCACCCAAGAGCAGGAGCTGTGACTGCAGAGCACCAATTAGCCTGTCTGGCCCCAATTCTGATAATAGCTGCACGTAAGCTGTGCGCTGAGCACAAGAGACTGCTCCTGCTTAAAATTAGGCATGCAGCTATTTATAGGATCTTCCAGAACATTTTATAAATTAAAGAGGGTCACTGCTGGCATTGTTTCCAAGTGTGTTAGTGATGTAAAAGCTGACCCTGCCTATGGCAGAGCTTGACAGCAATGTTACTAGGAGGCTTCACAAAACATTTTCTTCCCTTTGGTAGACATCTCTAAGTAAAGCAAGATCTATCCAGGCAATAGCAACTGCAACATCTTCTCCTGAGTTAGGTGTGAATTCTGTCCTATGAATGTCTTAACAAGGAGATCAAACTCCTTGCCTAGCAGCAATATGGGCAGGAGCTGAACATAGCCTCTCCTCCCTCCTGACACCATTCTACATACTGACAGCTCCCTAAGGACACCTGTTGACTATTTTTATCAGTGTGAAAATGTCGTTGCACAGGTAAGCCCCAGTACAGACTGCTGATGACAAAAGAGGTTGAAGCTTCTCAAAAGCTTATTTTGTCCTAACCTGTTTATCTCTGATGTGAGACTTTCTTGTTAAGAGGACTATTTTACCCATCCCTTCCTGCGAAAGATGTGTTGAGCAGCCAAATTCAGCAACACCTCATTTGAAATTTGTTCGTACATATTCTTCCATGCCCCAGGCACTCAGTGTCACAGCACCAACAGCCTTCTGGCAGATGAGCCAGCTTGGGTACATGCTCTGATGGAAAGGCTTGTGCTGTACAAATAGCATTTGACACCAGGAGCCTGTTGCTCTGGCCTCCCCTTGCCTCACAGCAGCCAGCACGCCCACGCCGCAGGAGGGGAGCTGCGCACTGCTCTGTGCCGTGGGAAGAAAAACACAAGGATGGCCAACAAAGTACTGTAACATTTTCCTGCATTACTCCTTCCCTGGAACAGCTCTGAGAAGCAGGAGTGGAACTGTGCAGTGTCCAGCACTGCCCCTCCACTTTCCTGTTGGACGGGCAAGGTAAGAGCATGATAAAGACAGCATCATGCTTTGGGCTGCCTTTTGAACTCCTTCCTGCCCTGACAGAACCACACAAGTCACCTAGTCCCATCTGACAGGGAGGGGAGGAGAAGGCAGCCTGTGATCCTGCTAATGCATGCTACACCCTGCAGGGAGGAGTGCAGGTAGCATAGGCAAGCATAAGCCAGGCAGAGGCAGAGCGAGCCACGAAGGTCTGGCAGAAGTCATGCACTTGTCTGGGCCATGGGCTGGGGGCAGAGCTCAGGGGGTTAACGCTGGCCTGCCACAGCATGGCAAACAACTGGGGAACTTCCTACTAATTACTCCAGGGCAGATTGCACATCCTACAAGTGATGCAATTACAAGTTTCAGGGTGGGACTAAGGAAGAAGGAGCTGCCTGGGCAAGGGCAGGTACCCAACCACCTGGCTCTGGTGCATCTTTATTCCATTCGTGGAGTGCAGCCATTGTGCCTACAGTTTGGGTACAGGAAGACCCCATCCTAGCTCTGCTCTTTGCAGTGTCTCAGCCACAGTGCAAGGATGACGCAGGGCAGTGGCCAGATCACACACTGCATTCACAGTTCTTGCAGGTTTATCAGGTTAATGGGACAGTATGCAAGCACAGAAACACCATGTCCTGCATGTATGTATCTCTTACACAGAGTCACACAATAACCTTGCATGCATGCCTGGAGCACAGCATCCCAGGCTGCTATTTGCAGCCACTACAGATGCCTGGATACCTTGTTTGATCTGGTTTTGATATCAAAATGGTGAAGATGTGCCCCTGCCTGTCATGCCCTCTGCTGTGAGTCTTGGATTTCAGTACCTAAACATCCTATTTTACAAGCAGTTTAGTCATCAAGCTCAGATTTGAGCTGCACTTCCAGGGTGACGGTGAGAATCTGGGCACTGCAATGCTTGGCACTGTCAATCCCAAGGCTATCATAGAATCATAGAATGGTTTAAGTTGGAAGGGACCTCAAAGCTCATCCAATTCCAACCCCCCACCACAGGCAGGGACACCTCCCACTAGAAAGGGTTGCTCAAGGCCTCATCCAACCTGGCCTGGAACACCACCAGGGAGGAAGCAGCCACAGCCTCCCTGGGCAACCTGTGCTAGTGTCTCACCACCCTCACTGGAAAGAACTTCTTCCTAATATCTAGTTTAAATCTCCCTTCTTCCAACTTAAACCCATTACTCCTTGTCCGGTCATTACAGGACCTTGTCAATAGTCCCTCCTCAGCCTTCCTGTAGCCCCCTTCAGATCCTGGAAGGTTACTCCAAGGTCTCCTGGAAGCCTTCTCTTCTGCAGCCTGCAGAGCCCCAACTTTCTCAGCCTGTCCTCACAGCAGAGCTGCTGCAGCTCTCTGAGCATCTTTGTGGCCTCCTCTGGACTGGCTCCAACAGTTTGATGTCAAAAGGCATTGCCTCCCCTACTCAATGTGCTGGCCACTGAAGCCATCACTTCCTAGTCCTGGGTTGAACCCACCCAACTGCTTGCCCATGCTCACTCACCAGACAGCTCTGTTAATCACATCTCAGCTGACTGCAGGCTGTGCAGTAACAGCTCATAGCTTGGGCATCTGGCAAAGATGCAGTCAGAGGGGATGCAGAGGGAAACTTTCAGTGTGATTCTCCATACATTGTTTAAAGCTGCTGGATGAAGAAACTTCCCAAATTTTGGGAAAAAAAACTGCAATGCAGATCCTGCTTCCCTGTGTTTGGATCTAAACTTCATTTTACAAACAATCAATTCAGACTGCTGGTTGTGTGATCTGAACTATTTACCTTGATTTTTATTCATCTTGTTTGCTTACTCTTCTCACTTGGGAAGAAAAGTCATTGACAAATAATTAAAATTTATCCCATGAAGCATTTTTTTTCTGATCTCATCTAAATATCATAGTTTGGTAGCAATCTGATCTGCATTAATGCAAATTGTAAGCACTGAGGATCTCAAAATGAATACAGAATGTGACTTGTGTATGCTGTGAAACCACAATCAATCAAGCTCTTCTCTCCCAACGCAGTCACTACAAACTAATTACAGACACTGGCTCAGAGCCATCATGTTTATTCTGCACATCACTGTGATCTGGGTTTGTGTTTTTCTTAATTGCTTTTAATTAATGAATTTGTAAAGCAGCCACAAGCGGATGTTGGAGCAGACAAAGAGCACTGTAAGTTGCTTTGGGTTATATTTTTTCTGCTTTATATATTTTAAGGAGATTCTCCATACAGAAATGAACCTTTTTTTTTTTTGCTTCTACACCTTTAAAATGGTTCCCATAAATTTTCTTTTCTCTGCCTGACATGACCTTTGTCAGGGGGAACCATATGTTCACAGAGCAGAAGGAAGGGAGCAGTCTGGGGAACTTATCTTCCTGTTCATGCAAAAAGGCTCTTTGCATCAGAGATGGGAGGATGCTGCTCAATAGAAAATGACCTCAATACAAACACTGAGACTGGAGGTTAACAAAGTACAGACAGTTGTATTGCAGCATGATCAACTTGCATCTGACAGCTTTATAAAACATAAAAGATACAAAATGTGCAAATCCAGTTATGGAAAAGTATCTTTTATAAGCATGCAGTATCATAGAACTATAGAATGGTAAGGTTGGAAGGGACCTCAAAGATCATCATACCTCCATAGGCAGGGACACCTCCCACTAGTACAGATCACTTAAGGCCTCCTCCAACCTGGCCTTGAACCCCTCCAGGGAGGGAGCAGCCACAACCTCCCTGGGCAACCTGTGCCAGTGTCTCACCACCCTCACTGTAAAGAACTTCCTCCTAAAATTCAGTTTAAATCTTCCCTCTGCCAGTTTAAACCCACCACCTCAGGATTTTTTTTTGTTTTTTTTTGGTGTATATGGCAATGCTATTTGGTCTGTTTGAAAGGAAACGGATAGGCTGGTCAAAAAGTATTTTTAGGAGCTGGAAAATATCATCTTTGGCAGGGATGACTCAGCAGTGCACAGAAAGGGAGTGAACTCCATCACAAACCAGGAAAACATCCCAGCCCTCTCATCATGTTGGTGACAGAAGTTTAACAAAGGGATTTCAGGGGCCCCTTCGACACATCTAGAGCTGGTTGCCATGCAGGTTTGAAGGGGCTGGCTGCAGCACTGCACAGGCACGTGTTCACAGCATGGAAACAAATCCAGGCAATCACATGCTAAACCTGATTCAGCCCAAAGCTTCTGCACGGTCACCCTTAACATAAGACATATGGCTTTCATTATAATGTGCAAAAAAAAAGTTATATCAATTTGAAATGTTTTTAACAGGCAAGAGAAAAAAACAACCAAACTACTGGAAGCAGAAATGTATTGGAGAAGTAACTAACTAAACAGTTCTGCAGTCTCAGGATGAAAAGCAAAATTTGTCATAAGCTAATCAAATATTTATTGTTCTGTGCACATTGATCACAAAAAAACCTGATTTGTTTCAAGTGTCATCCATTTAAGAACAGTGAAACTCTACATAGTGTACAGAGAGATGCTGAGGTACTGCAATGTGTCCAGAAAAGGGTGACAAAGCTGATAAGGGGCCTGGAGCACAGCCCTGTAAGAAGAAACTGAGGGAATTGGGAGTGTGCAGCCTGGAGGAGAGGAGGCTCAGCAAAGACCTCATTGTTGTCTGCAGCTACCTGAAAGGAGGTTGTAGACAGGTGGGGTTGGGCTCTTCTCCCAGGCAACCAGCAACAGAACAAGGGGACACAGACAGTCTCAAGCTGTGCCAGGGGAGGTCTAAGCCAGATGTTAGGAAGAAGTTCTTGATAGAGAGAGTGATTGGCATTGGAATGAGCTGCTCAGGGAGGTGGTGGAGTGCCCATCCCTGGAGGTGTTCAAGACAAGACAGGATGGGGCACTTAGTGCCATGGTCTCCTTGACTGGCTGGGGCTGGGTGATAGGCTGGGCTGGATGAGCTTGGAAGTCTCTTCCAACCTGGTTGATTCTATGATTCCACGTGGATTGATTGCCTTAACTTTATTTTTTTATGTCACAATAAAGGCTGTGTACTTCAAGCTCCTTGGGGAAGCAATGTCCACCTTGCAGTGGCTGGAGTTATGGAAAGATGACAAGTCCAACAGTGTCTGCCATGGGAAATACCTTGCAACAGCCTCAACCACTAAAGCTTCTCAGCTGTGTGCAACTCTTGTTTCTGGGCATTCCTAGAAACAGGTCAGCTATAAAAGTGCTGAACAGCTTGGTGCCTAAAGATCACACTACACCAAATATGTTCTGAGCAAAGATGCTCAGAGGGCTGCAGCAGCTCTGCTATGAAGACAGGCTACAACAGTTGAGACTCTGCACCCTGGAGAAGAGAAGGGTTCCAGGAGAACTTGGAGTGGCCTTCCAGTATCTGAAGGGGGCTACAGGAAGGCTGGGGAGGGATTATTTACAAGGTCTTGACAGGAGAAGGAGCAATGGGTTTAAACTGGCAGAGGGAAGATTGAAAGTGGATGTTAGGAGGAAGTTGTTTGCAGTGAGGGTGGTGAGACACTGGCACAGGTTGCCCAGGGAGATTGTGGCTGCTCTCTCCCTGGAGATGTTCAAGGCCAGGTTGGATGAGACCTTGAGTGACCCATACTAGTGGGAGGTGTCCCTGCCTATGGCAGGGGGTTGGAACTGGATGCTGCTTGAGGTCCCTTCCAACCTAACCATTCTATGATTCTATGGTAATGTGGTCACAAAAAAATCCAAACAAATAAGAGCAACAACCAACCAAACAAAAAACCCAACACAATAAACCAAACCACAAAACCTACTTATAATTTAAAGTAAAACATGTCCAGAATTCTCTGCTTTCTGTTTGACATGATGCTTTAATCTGAAAACCAATAAATTAGTTTCTTCTCTTATAAAGAGGGTAACACCACACACAAAAATCTCCCCAAATATTTTAAATATTTTCGACTGAACATGGCCTTTGTTCAGGCTGAAACAAAGGTTGTTCTTGAAGGTTTTGACTTGGCAGCAAACCTCCAAAGCTCTACTTCGAAGGTAGGAAAGACATCAGACAAAACAGAAACAGCCCTTGCAAAGCAAAACAGAAGAGGAAGCAATCTATCAAGTCTCGAGTAAACATTGCTCAGAAAGCAGTTTAAATGCCAGGATTCTCCTTAAAAAGGCATTAATAACTTGGAGGAGTTCCAAAAAAGGTCAACAATAATGATAACAGGATTACAGGTCACTGTTTGTGAAGGGAGATGAAGGGAATGCAATTTGTGTATTCCGGGATGAAAATGGATACTGGCACCAGTGGTTATCAGAGGGTGCAGGAATACAGCTGGAATGCTGCAAAGAAAACCATGTAGCAGCAAGACAGGATTCTGGCTGTGATGCCTGCTGTTTCATGAAAAATGACTTGAAATAAAAGCTGATGGTTGGTGAGAGCTGTGCATAGTAAAATGCAGCTGAAGCAGGTTCCGAATACTTTAGGTGAGGAATCGGAAAGGTGTTTTAAACAGAGGCATAAATAACAGAGAGTGTAAGGCAAAAGCAGAGCACACACACAAAAAATATCCTAAGGGAACATTCATAATGGCCTCTTTTGTATGCACAGTGTTTCTGTGGAGGTGAAGCGGGCTGAAAACCACAGAAAACTGCCAGAAGGAGCATGAAATCCATTGCAGTAAATACAGAAATGGCAAAGCATGTCCCAGCCTGACTTTGCACCATATTAAACCCTTTAAAGTGTGCAGTGGGCATAGCCCCCCTTTTTTTTTTTTTTTTTTTTTGTCTGATACTCCACTCCGCATTAGCAGAGGAGAGGAACAAAAAGACCCAAGCCTGCTTGAACATAGTAACATAGATTTTTTTTACTTAAATATCACTCCTGTTGCCATCTTCCATACTGCCTCAGCTCTGACTTCCACTAAACTGCAGTGTCCTTCTTACAGCAGGCATGCAGCCATTGTTTCCAGATGCAGAAGCACATCCTCACAATCCCCAAGAGACCTGCATCTCTATCCAAAGGCATTTGGAGCTAAAAGATGATCTGGCTGGCACAGGTCTCAGCCCATTCAGCAGCCCAGGTACTCCCTGCAGAAGTGCCATATCCATGTCCTCTACTCAGCCCGATTTGCAGTTTGAACTGGGGCTCTCATGGACAATCAGAGAATCACAGAATTCATCAGGTTGGAAAAGACCTCAAAGATCATCGAGTCCAACCTATCACCTAACCCTTCTGATTAACTAAGCCGTGGCACTAAGTGCCTCATCCAACCTCCTCTTAAGCACCTCCGGGGATGGGGACTCCCCCACCTCCCCAGGCAGCCCATTCCAATGTCAGTCATTCTTTCCGTGAAGAACTTCTCCCTAACATGCAGCCTAAACCTTCCCTGGTGCAGCTTGAGGCTGTGTCCTCTTGTTGTGTTCTCTTGTTCTGTCCCTGGGTGCCTGGGAGAAGAGCCCAACCCCACCTGGTTACAACCTTCCTTCAGGTAGTTGCAGAGAGCAATGAGGTCTGCCCTGAGCCTCCTCTTCTGCAGGCTGCACATCCCCAGCTCCCTCAGCCTCTCCTCACAGGGCTGTGCTCCAGGCCCCTCATCAGCCTTGGTGCCCTTCTCTGGACAAACATTAAGCTTGAGGCTGCAGGCATCCTCAGGGAAGAACCTCCCTCATTCAAAGCAATACTTCAGTGTGATTTAGTTAGCTTATGTCCTAAAAATACTTTATTCCTACATATTCATGTTACAAAATGAGACAACAGAATCTCCCTGTGCAGTGATAGGCACCTTCGGCAGGAGGTTCCAGAAACAGGGCAGAAAGTGCCTAAGCTTATCAGTGATCAACAGAAGAGGTAAAGGTATTTTGGAGATCCATGTATGATCTTAAAGTATCTTGGAGATCCACGCATGGTCTTCAGACACAAACTTTCTTCCACAACTGTAATTGAATTTCTAATATTGACTGAAAAAGAAACAAATAAATAAAGAGACAGAGACTTTACTTGGCTTCAACAAGGGCTAACAGCAGAATTGTCAGAGACCTGATTAGGAAGACAAGAAGACAGCAATGGGGTTTGTCTGGCTCCACATGGATGTCTCTAACACAGATATCTGCATCTCAGCCAATCTTTGTCCTGCTTGTAGTCCACGGTGCCTTAGTTAGTGTAACCAGGGAGTTCAAGATTGTCTTTTATCCTAAAGTAAATGTTGATATATTTGTTTAGAAAGGCTGCACACTAGACTCACTGATTTTGTTATGTCTCCTGTAAAACAAAATAGGACATTAGTGTGCTTGTGTGGACAGAGGCAATTACAACTGCACTAGAGATAGGGAATTGAGGTTAGACAAATGACAGTGCATCTCTGCTTTAATCAGCTCGGCTCGAGAACATGAATTCACATCTTCCTCATCCTCCTGCAACCCCCAGAAGAAGATAAACAACAGATTCACCTCCTATGAGCAACGAGATCAGTCACTAGACCAGAAAGTCAATCGCCACTGACAGCTTCTGAAGCAGACCTGTAGACTAAGATTTCATCTGTTCTATGCCAAAACCTGTGGGATTTATGACAAATAGAGGACATCCAAATGGATCTACTGGCTGCATTGGGTCTACTGGGCCAAAAGAGTGGTCTTGGAGGGCTAGATGTCTATGTTCACCTCCCCACAAAGCACACTCTGGTCCTCTGGTACCCATGGTGACCGAGTCCTTAGTAATTCCCTGTGTTGGTAGGTGAAAAAAATCGAATCTGCACAGCACCATAGCAACAGAGGTGAAATTAAAGTGGATCCCATCAGTAAAATATGCAAGAGGGCTCAGTGCACACAGAATTATTATCTGGAAACACTGTTCTTAAAAAAAAAATAAAAATCAGAAATAGCTACTTTGTGTGGGCCTGAAATTAAAGGTAAAGAGAAGGAAGAGAAGCAACAGTAAATGAGAGGAAGGAGTAGGGTTGAGGATTGCCACAACTGCATTTGTTAGACTGTGTTTGTTATCTCTGTTACTGCCCAAAACAAAATTATGAAGCACACATATAAAAAGGGGAGAAGAATGAGATTAAAACTGTGCAGGAAATAAATGCTGCATACCATTGGATCTGAACATCAGGATGGTTATGTTGGCTGCTCTCAGGCGTGGGACAGAAGTGAAGCATTTGAACCAAGGAAGATGGTGCACATGCAACTGCTTCCTCTCCCTGTATTGCTGAGGTGATGTTTTAAAGAGCAGAAGCACACAAAACTGATCACTGTGTTAATTGTTGCTCTTTGCCAAATATTGAGCTACCTAAAAACTCTAATACTCAATCCATCCTCATCAGATTTAAATTACTGAAGGAACTTGAGCTTCTGCTTTTCCTTCTGGCACTTGCAAGCTCCTCTGCACCCCTTAGAGAGTTTATGCATTATGTTTATCAGTAAACATTGATACACGAAGAAACTGCTCATTATAAATTCAAATACTTTCAGGAGGCACAAAGATACAAATGTTCTTCTCACTTGCTGACTGGGATAGGACAAGGAGAAGTGGATGGAAGCTGCAGCACAGGATGTTCCCCCTCAGCACAAGGGGCAACTTCTTTATTTTAAGAGTCCCAGAGCACTGGCACAGGTTCCCCAGAAGGGTTGTGGAATCTCCTTCTCTGAAGACTTTCAAGGTCTGTCTGAGTGTGTCCCTGTGTGACTTGAGCTAGATTGTCTGGACCTGCTCTGGCAGGAGGGTTTGACTCGATGACAATTTGGGTCCCTTCCAACCCCTAACATCCTGTGAACTGTATGGAGAACTTAAGAGTGATAGGCAATAAGCTCCCATCTTTGCTGCACAGGTAAGGCTGTGCCTGATTGCAGCATGGTGTACTCTGATTAAATCCTGTGCTTGTAACCAAGTTAAATGTTCTCTGACATACCCTTGTTCTTAATTACCCCTCCTCCAGAAAAGGTGCAGTCTTGGAATGTGGGTTATAAAGTGCTGCTAAATACACCATTGCAGAAGGAGAGGCACATTATTCTGAGGCTGCCAGTCTCATCAGTTTCATAGAATCATAGGATGGTAAGGTTGGAAGGGACCTCAAGGATCAGCCAGTTCCAACCCCCTGCCATAAGCAGGGACACCTCCCACTAGCACAGGTCACTCAAGGCCTCCTCCAACCTGGTCTGGAACACCTCCAGGGAGGGAGCAGCCACAACCTCCCTGGGCAACCTGTGCCAGTGTCTCACCACCCTCACTGCAAACAACTTCCTCCTAACATCTAGTTTAAACCTCCCCTCTGCCAGTTTAAACCCATTGCCCCTTGTCCTGTCATTCCCAGACCTTGTCAATAGTCCCTCCCCAGCCTTCCTGGAGCCCCCTTCAGATCCTGGAAGGCTACTCTAAGGTCTCCTGGAAGCCTTCTCTTCTCCAGCCTGCAGAGCCCCAACTCAGCCTGTCCTCATAGCAGAGGAGTTTCACCTTTGTGTCATCCTGCCTTTCAAATGAAGCACACCAATCCATTTATCTTTACAAGCTTTTGGGGGCAGACCCTGACCCCTAGGTCTCCTTTCTTGCAGTGGTGCTTAAAGTCTTAATGTTTTATCTTCAATCTTGATACTTCCATGTGTAACCTGAGCAATTCCACGGGCCCTAAAACACAGGGCCAATAATCTCAGCTCATTTTTTTGAAGTGCCCCAAGCATGCCCTTAATGACACCTAAAGCAAGAAAGGAAAGACCAGAACTTTCACCAGACATGCTGAACACAGATCATCAAGTGTCCTGCCTGAATTAATGATGCTCACAGACATTTAAAAGAAAGTGCAGCTTTTGTTATTTGCAACCTGCAACACTTTAAACAGTTACTGGCACAACTGCTGCCCAAGATTCCTTCTTTTTGTATCCACATTTTTGCTAAGTTTACCAGCACTTTGCAGCTTGCAGATGCAGCCTTTCAATCCTTGCAATAAATATTCATATGGAAGTTCAAAAAGACCAAGATGAGAATCACTGTCAAAGAAAGGAAAGTAGGTCCCAGTGCTCTTAACAAGATGCAAACATGAGCTGTAGGAACTCAGGATGGATATTTGCAGGAGGAGCACACCACAAATTGTGAATACATAGAAGTGTTTCTGCTCCTGTTTATTCAACTACTAAAACTAGGATTCAGCACAGCATCCTGATTAGTGTTAATTAAGCTCTTTGTGCCTCTTTGGAAGGCCAATTTCTACAACATATTTTCTGTTTTTTTAATATTACATGAATGAATCATGCCCCAAAAGAGGCAACATGTTCTAAAATCCTGAAATGAAAAGGCTCACAATACTCCTGGACTGGATATTTTACATCTTCCTTAATGTATCTGACCTCTCCATCCTTTCCTGGGAAAGCAGTCACTGCTTTTAAGCCAAATTCACCTATAACACTGCTGGGATTTGGATTGAATGTGCAATAAAACCCATTACTATCTGTCCCAAATGAACAACATCTTCATGACTATAAATCTTTCAGAGGTTTAGCAAGACACAGTGATAAGGCACTCCAGGATTAAGCTGCAATGCAAACAACATAAATTATAAATGATATCCAAATCTAGTTTCTTAATACTTCAAGAGCTAGAGATGACTCAGATCCACATAACAATTCCTTAGGTTGTTTGAGAATAAAAAAACTCAATGTCATACTTTGTGTTTTGAAGCACAGAGAAGATAGATGAAGTGATCTTGCTAGAGGCAGCAGAAAAGCACTGGAGCTTGGGAACAGCCTCAAAAAGCAAAAGTCCCAGGGTTCATTCTCAGTGCAATCCCACTCTGACATTTCCTGAATTATCTAAATATTTGTGTGAGTGTTACTTCTGAGATCTAGCATGTGCCAAGAAAACAGCCCTGGAAACAGATACCTTTTCAGCAAAAGGGCAGGCAGTTTGAAGGTGTCTGCAAAAATAGAGCAGTAGGCTGCATTTTTGTCTCTCCTGTCTGGCTCCTGCTATGTAGTCATTATCAGAAGATATTGCACATAGATCACAAGGGGAGGTTATCTCCATAGATCAAGGGTGACTCTTGGTAGAGAGCTATCATGCACAAGCCTTTTTGTGCTGGAGTTTGAGAGATCCAGTGGTATGCAGAATTAGGTTATGTGCAACAAGAACCCACTGCTGTTGACTCTTCTCCCACATCCCCCTTCCTTTCTGCTGCTGCCCTGTTGCTCCCTGGGTGTTTGGGGTTCTACCCTTTGGCCACAATAACCCCAAGCAGTGCTACAGGTTGGGGACAGAGTGGCTGGAGAGCAGCCAGGCAGAGAGGGACCTGGGGGTGCTGGCAGAGAGGAGCTGAAGAAGAGGCAGCAGTGTGCCCAGGTGGGCAGCAGAGCCAATGGCATCCTGGCCTGGATCAGGAGCAGTGTGGCCAGCAGGAGCAGGGAGGTTCTTCTGTCCCTGTGCTCAGCACTGCTCAGGCTACAGGTTGAGTGCTGTGTCCAGTTCTGGGCCCCTCCATTCAAGAGAGATGTTGAGGTGCTGGAAGGTGTCCAGAGAAGGGCAGTAAGGCTGGGGAGGGGCCTGGAGCACAGCCCTGTGAGGAGAGGCTGAGGGAGCTGGGGGTGTGCAGCCTGCACAAGAGGAGGCTCAGGGTAGAGCTCATTGCTCTCTGCAGCTACCTGAAAGGAGGTTGTAGCCAGGTGGGGTTGTACTCTTCTGCCAGGCACCCAGCAACAGAACAAGGGAACACAGCCTCAAGTTGTGCCAGGGGAGGTCTAGGCTGGATGTTAGGAGGAAGTTGTTGCCAGAGAGAGTGATTGGCATTGGAATGGGCTGCCCAGGGAGGTGGTGGAGTCGCCGTCCCTGGAGGTGTTGAAGCAAAGCCTGGATGGGGCACTTAGTGCCATGGTCTGGTTGATTGGCTAGAGCTGGGTGCTAGGTTGGACTGGATGAGCTTGGAGCTTTCTTCCAACCTGGTTTATTCTATGATTCATTCCCCTCATTCTGTTGCTGGTTGCCTGGAAGAAGGCACTGATTCCCAGCTGGTTACAACATCCCTTCAGGTAGTTGTAGACTACCTGAAATTATAGACTATGGAATGGTCCTCTTACAAGATACCTAAATGCCTAAACTAAGTCCATCCAAAGACTTGAAATAATACCATTAGCTGAAATGAAGCTGACTTCTGACTATTACTGCAAAAAGGCAGGTGACTACTTACCTGTGGAGAGGCTGCTGGTCTCTTCTCACAGGTAATTAGTGATAGAACAAGAGGGAATGGCCTCCAGATGCAACTGGGCAGGTTTAGACTGGACATTAGGAAAACGTTTTTCCTAGCAAGAGTGGACAGAGACTGGAATGAGCTGCCCAGGGAGGGGGTTGATGTGTTTAAAAGTCGTTTGGATGTGGTGTTTGTGGCTATGGTTTGAGGTGAGCCTTGTAGAGTAGGGAGGTTGGCTGGACTTGGTGATCTTGAGGGGCTTTGCCAAGCTGAACGTTTGTGTGATTCTGTGATTTCTGACATTATAATATAATGGTTGAAAAGTATAAAGCAATTTATTGAAACAAGAGTGCAGCTCTTTTCCATGTGCACAGAACTCTGCAGCATTAAAAAAACCCTTCCAAAATTCTTCACCCACAAGCTACTCCCATATTCATGCAAAATGGCTGTGGTAGCCATGGCTGCAGGCCTGACTGTCATGTACCACGTTCACTGCATTCTGCCTGTGTTAGATGCCTTGGAACAGAAAAGAAGCCTTGAAAAAATGTTATCTATCATCCATTATGCAGAACAATGGCAGACTGGAAACACTCAAGTAACACAGTGCTATGAAATGAGTGGAAGAACTTGCAGGTCAGTGGCAAGTCACATTTAATCAGCCCTTTCAATGACTAAAGCAAGCCAGTGAAGCTTTTTGGTTGTTTTTTTCTTGCAACAGCTTCTCTGCTGTTTCTGGATTAAACACAGTGCTGGTAAATCTGAGTTGGCTCTTCATGAAAGTATCTAAATTGCTTCCAGAGGTAAAAGGACTCTGGAAATCTGGCATAGCCAGGAGGTACTAAGCATATAAACCATGTCAGTTCTGCAGCTGGCTCCGTACAGGGTCAAAAACTTCTACCTCCATGATTAATTAAATCATAGCACAATTAAGATCTGCCTGCAGAAGAATCACAAAAAGTATTTTATGTCTACTTCTTAAAATCACAGCAGTCAATGACATACCAGGATATTTAGTCTTGGATGTGTAACAAGCAGGCACTGATCTAGTTGGTGATGTGAGGGGGCCTCATTAGCCTGAGATAACTGGAGATGTGCTCTTGATTCAGTCAATGTGGTATGGATCTACACCTGCCTAACTCCCACACATAGGCTGCCCATTATCTTGCCTTTGTTTGTCATGTTGTATCTCCAGACTTACTGCAGCCCATCTGGGTAAACTTTAGGCGAGATCCAACAATAAAGCTAACATTAGAACACTAATTCTTTTCTTTGGTAATGAGAGTCATTTACCTTTGGCCAGTGAAACGTGTGCAATTACCATGAAACAGGATAAAGTCCATTTCAGCTTTTACTTGACATCATTGTCGAGCCTCATAAATGAAAGTGAAGTCATCAACTAATCCTATTTCCATGAAAAAGCAAATACTGATAGAATCATAGAATAGTCAGGGTTGGAAGGGACCTCAAGGATCATCTAGTTCCAACCTCCCTGGCATGGGCAGAGACACCTTACACTAGATCAGGTTGCTCAGAACCTCATCCAACCTGGCCTTAAAAGCTTGCAGGGGTGAGGCTTCAAGCACCTCCCTGGGCAACCCATTTCAAGGTCTCACCACCCTCATGGTGAACAACTTCTTCCTAACATTCAGTCTGAATCTACCCACCTTTAGCTGTGTTCTGCTCCCCCTAGTCCTATCACTACCTGACACCCTAAAAAATCCCTACCCAGCTTTCTTTAGGCCCCCTTCAGATGCTGCAAGGCTACAATAAGGTCTCCTCAGAGATAGTGTTCTCAAATCTTGCAGGTGGATCCACTGACAAAGCTCAACTATTTCTTTGCATTTGCTATCAGCCTTAGTGAGACCACAGGCAGCACAACACAATGTATGCAGACAACTGGAGATGTTCATTAGAAAGTGTAATTACAGAAATTGAAGGAACCATGCCACACTCACCAGGCTTTACAAGGCTTGACTTTGTTTCCTTCTTATATCGAGCCAGCTGTGGATTCCCTTCACTCATTGCCCCTGGACTGAATTTCTTCCTGGAGAAGTCTCCATCGCTACCAGTGGAAAAACTGATTGGGCTGTTTCCAGCATCAGGAGTCTTAACTGGAGATACTGACTGGCTACTAGGACAGCCAGTGTCATCTAAAGGCAAAAAAGGAAAACGTCACCATTTCTAACTAGTAAGTAAATGAACATTAGCAGAATTAATTAGAAAAAAAAAAACAAACAAACAAAGCAAAAACAGAACAAAAAGAGAAAAGTCTGAACCACAACCATTGGCAGTCAGCTCAGCAACCTGTGAGAAGCTATTAATGTCTCCCATTTGGTGAAGGTGTCTTGAATACCTCATGGCAGACTGAAATGGCAAGATGCAAAATTGGGGGCTACATCTTGGAAACTCAGAGCTAAGATAAATTCTTTTCACCTAGCTGGGTTAGGGAATGTCTCAGTGTGCTGGTTTGAGGCTAAGCAAAATATTTTTACTGAGAGAAATGAAATCCTTAGCTGTGAGAAGAAGGAAAAACAACAATAACCTCTATCACTCATTCTTCTGCTGAGAAATGCAACTGATCAAAATGTAGCTCAGACACTCACTTTTCACACACTTCTCAGTTAGTTCTTGGTTGTTCTGCTCCTTCACTCTAGTGGTCTGCGGTGCCTTTCTGCCTTAGAATCATAGAATGGTAAGGTTGGAAGGGACCTCAAGGATCATCCAGTTCCAACCCCCTGCCATAGGCAGGGACACCTCCCACTAGCACA
>VWYK01118989.1:0-10170 GCA_013399775.1 Semnornis frantzii | reverse complement strand
GTTGTAGAGAGCCAGAAGATCTTTTCTGAACTTCATTTTCTCCTTTTCTGAGAAATCAGGCTGTAGGAGTTCAAGCTCCTCCTTCTATAGCCCACAGCCTAGTCTCGAAGAGAGGTAGATGGATGATCTGGCCTCTGTACCAGTGGCGATTCTTTCTCTTAACCAATGGATTTTCACTATAAAAACATGCAAAGAATTCTGGAAACAGTGGCTGGCACTGAGGCTTCCTCCTTCCAACTGACTGTCCCAGTCTCAAGACACGTCATAGTCTACATGAGTCTAAATAACACTTGGCAGTTTTTTCACAGCTGCAAGCAGAAGAGGTAGGAAAGACTGAGATGAATCACAACTGTTTTCTACGTTTCATTCTTTGAAATGCCTGTTTTGCATAGCACATTCACAGGGATATGGGACAATTAGTGCCTTTAAGTGAGAAGTTGCAAGCCCCATCAGCTCTGCACTGCAGGATTGCCCCACGTGGCTGTTCCATCAAATGCAGTCAGAGCTGTGCTTGGGTTTGGAGAGCAGAATCCTCACAGCTGGGCTGTCCTTTCCAGGGCAAGTTCAGTAAAACCATAATCAAAAGGATTTTGTTTGGTTTTAATTTTCCTAATCAGCTTAATTTCTGACAACAAAGCAAGACATCAGATTGTTTTAAGTGGCAGGATTCCAAATAACAACCTTCAGTTTCAACATTAACGACAGCAACTTGGGATATTATCAGGGAATTATTTACTGGCTGAGAAATGTTTCTATTTTGAAATTGAGTCAAGCAAATTTCCATTTATAATTACATCATCTCAGGCCAAGTCCAGCAGAGCTTATTCAGGAAAATTTCTAGGAGCTACAAGAAGAGTTTTGTTATAAAGATGCTCATCAGTACTTGATCTTTATGGACAATAACCTCTGGGGTTATTTCCTTTTTTTGGTTCAAGGCTCATGAGCAAATTATGTCACCACAGCACAGATCACCAGTTATTTATTCTCATGAAGCCAAAGAGCATCAGTCACTTCTCTTTCAAAACACATTGCAACATTTTTAAATGGCATCCAGAGACTTCAAATCTGCACCTGAAATATTTTGTTTCAAAAGCCTTCCTTGTAAAATGAGTTTAAAACAGTATTTACCTACTTTATCTTTTCCTGTTATTTCATTACTGCCAACTGTCCTTGCCTAAAATATTCTCGAGGGACAAAACTCCATCCCTGGGTCAACAAACAGCAAGCATAAGGCTTAAGCACACTTAGCAACCCCTGCAGTCATTTCACTGTATAGCCAAGAAAGCCCAGTCCACTTCTTACATGTATCACATCAGCTGCAGTAGTGTGCTGTTTGTCTAGCATTAACACAAGTTAATGCTGGATAAAATCTTATTTGCCCAGGCATATCCATACCTGCATGAATCTGAGCTCAAGTTTTCGCCCTCTTTGGGAATAAATTAGTTCAATTTCTGGTAAATTATACTTGGGTAGTGAGCAACAACAGTGAACAAGTGAGTATCTGCCTTCTGTTTGGTGAGAACACCTAATAGTCAGGCATTTTAGCAGTTTGAAAACGTCTTTCAAATCAGGGAATGGAATCTGGTTCCATGAATATCCATAACACAACTTTTGTGAGCAACACAGGGAAGAAGAATCTCAGGAAGAACCGTTTGAGTCCCTGTTCAAGTCAGAGCACCTCGACACTTCATCAAAGCAGCCCTGCAGCTTGAATTTGTTAATATATTCTTCTTCAAGGAGAGCAGCTTGAAAGTTGTTTGTGGTTCTTCTGAGTCATCATTAGCAGCAACTTCTTAAGCACAGGAGTGAGTATTTTCTGAGAATACTTTCAGGCTTTCATTGTTGTACAGCAGTGCCCAACAGGCTCCCTTTTAGAGCCCCCATGTTTTTGTTCACTTTGTCTAAGGTGATCTTTTTCTCCTACAATCGATGTTGGTGTTTGAAAGGCATTCATTCAAACCAGAAGCCCAGCATACATAAATTACATCACAGTTTTTATGCACACAACACTTCCCAAGTGACCACAATTTCTAGCTTTGCTTTACAGTTCATTTACACAAACTGGCAGATGCACCTCGCCTGTCACCTGGTCTTCTGTTCAAATAGGAAAGAAATAGGAATACTGGAAAGCAAAGTTCAGCCACTGCCATAAGACAGAACTGTCCACTTTGGGACTTTGGGGTTTTTTTTCCCCCTCTAAGTCTAGGTTTGGATAAGCTCAGGCTTTTACTTCTCGTTTTCATCCGAGGAAACTTTGGGAAAATTCTGCCTTGGGGCAAGATATTTGTGTTTCAAACCATGAATTCTTTGGAAAGCCTTGTGAGTACTGGTATAGATGTAACACTGGCCCCTCTGGGAGCTCAAGTCAATTCAGTGACCCACGCCTGCATGAGCTCTGTTTCTTACAGCATTTCTTGAGGCAGATTTGAATGCACTGAGACACTGGGCAGGCAAGCAAAGCCAGGGATTTCTGTCAGGAGCTCCATTCCCCAAGTGAGGGGCTTCTCTCAGCCATGCTTTTGCTGCAGGCAGTTAACATCCAATGTGAGAACCAGAAATTATCCTTCCTGTCCTTGCTGAAGTACTGCACATATTACTAACAATGCACATTTTAAGGAAACAACCAGGCAAAAGATCTCTCTCTTTCCTTCTGGAGGCCTTACACATCTGAACTGTGATGAAAGGAAAACCGGCACAGCATTTGACCCACAGCCTTACTTCAAACAACTGAATATTGAGCAGAACTATTTCTATAACACCATCATTTAGCTTTCATATCTCAATATGCCAAATGTCAGGTTTGTGGCAAGTTGTTTTTTTTTTTAGGGAAATAAATAACCCAGATGTAAAAATACTACAGTCCTGACAGGCTGCTACTTGGAATGCTCCCAGCTCTATTGGTTTCTACAAGCAGAAGGCTCACCCAACACTTTGACTTTTACAGCTACAGGTTTGCAGGATAAAACTGGCAGCTGCTGAGGAAGAATTCTGAGGACATCATCTCCACAGAAGCTTACAGCTTGTCTGTAACACTCCAAATGTCGAGGCACATCTTCTTTTCACCTCCAAAAGGTAGTAATACAGTCAGCTCTAAGAGACTTGGAAAATTCAGTCTTGTGCAAAGTAACACTTGGAAAAAGAGAATGAGGTAGGTAACAAGATCTGTTTATTTATTTTTAGTTCATAAACCAGGAGGTCTCAGAGACTCAGAGGCACTGCAGAAAGAGCTTGTTTGAGGAAATTGAAACATCTCAGCAAGTTCCCTCTCCATAGGAAGGCTTCATGCTTCTCTGAGGGGGCCAGAACTTCTTGCCAAGTAGGTATTTAGACTAATTTTTTTTAAAATTAATGCTCCAGGACATTCACACAAAGACACAGAATATCAACTACTGTGTAAAATATATTTTTAATTGGAAGAGGCCATGCCAGCTGTGCTATCAAACAAGTACAAGCTGTTAGATATAATAGCAGAGAAAAAAAAGACTAGGGGAAAAAAAGAGTCATGAAAAGAAAAGAGAGAGGGAAAAAAAACCTATTTAGTTAAAAAGAGACTTCTCAGGACTCCTAAGCTAAGGCAATGGTAGAAAAACATGAAATTTATCATGACATTCACGAATGCTGTTCAGGGATGCAGGGATATTGATACCATGGAAATGGCACTTGTATTCAGGATTTTCTTACATGATTCACATATAAATGAAGATGGTTCAGATTTTGGAGCAGTAACACCACACATCAAAATCTGTAAGTGTTGTTTACAACGCACATACATGCCCTGCATAGGGCAGTGTGGTATAGAGATGCAAGAAATTAGAAAGGAATTTAATTTTCCCCTTTCCATCAAAAGTGAGTGATAAAAGCTCTAGTTCCTGATACACAGATGTCACTGACTTCAGGGTCAACCACATGTCACAGCCCTGATGCTGACTTGAGACCAATATAGCAAATATGTTTTCCCTTAAATTAAACCTTCTGTGAAAAACAGTTTTAAAATCTGTAAGATAAGTATCAGGGGTACTAATTCTGCTACTTATTTTTTATTTGATTCCTTTTGCCTCTGAGAAGAATGACTGCATGTTCTTTACTGGAAGCATGGTCCTGACAAGACTGTTGAGAAGCTAAAATGATGCAGTATGTTAGCACAGGCATGTAAAAGCTTACAGATAGCAGCAACACCATTGGTATAAAGCCAAGAAGGACCCAGAGGGTACTTCATTGTGCTGCAATGCAGAACTCTAGTCCCAGCATCCTCTACCTCATGCAAGACCATTTCTATATGTGACAGGTAGGTACCTGGAAGATCTTACTAAGCATACTGCAGATATATTCTGCTGGGCCTCTTCCTCAAAGATCTTTTTAAATATCCTCTAAGATGAGTGGATTTAAGGCAGAGGAGTTAAGGAATGAGGCCCATTGGCATTGACATCTGGGGCCAGGTTTACTTTGCACAAAGCTGGAGTAGTATTTGTTCTTTGCTCATCATCTTTGCCTGACAGCTGATGCTGCCTGTTGAAAATATATCCCTGGAGTTACCCCTCACTGGTCAGCAGTGAGATGCTGCCTGCTTAGCACATCTTTTGGTCAGAGCACTCCTTTAAGAGTGAGATCATAAGGATTTGGATTCCTCAGTGCAGGATTCCATTTCCTCAGTGACTTCTCAAAGTAGAGATGGGAACTATAATTTTAAAAGAACACTTATGATCCCTGCTCATTGTTTGAAGCAGCTGTGTGCACCTGCCTCCCCAGGAACAGATCTGGCTTCCAAACAGGAGCACCCAAGGAGGGCAGGAGTTCAGCTGCATCCCCTTCCTTCAGCAGATTTCTCAAGGCTGATGTGAAACGAAGCCCTTGCCTTGCAATGGACATATTAGCTGCAGGAACACTTTTCTACATTTTCATAGGGGTCTGGTGCTAGTCCTGGCACATCAGAAGCTATAACCTCCCAGGAGCTGCAGCCTGTGATGTCCTTTAAAGTACTGAGACCAAGACAAGAAAAAAAAAGTCTTGGGCTACTTTAGAGACAGTGTCCAAGTGTCTCTCTATTCCAGGTGATTGTCCTTTACTGTCTGACATGACCAGCACTAAAACCACGCCTGGCTGGAGGAAGGCCACACTCTTCAGTAGACCTTCTCCAAATACCTAGATGTTCAGTCTTGGTCTAGGACAGCAAATGAAATGCTGGGTGTAGAGACATTGTATAGGCCAGGTGAGAGAGGGTTGTGATAATTTTCAGGTCTAAGTGCATCTACGCCTTACAGATGGTTCACCTTAACTCCTTATAGCATTGAGGCCAGGAGAGTATGCAGCATTTCTGTCCAAGCCAAACAGTGTGAGACCTGGGCAGTCAGACCTAAATAAGTCAGGTAATGCTCTTTTCTTCAAACAACACTGTTTGCAAAACCAGTAGAGAAAATGCCGAATTTTATCAGTGACCTTTTGGAATTCTTCTCTGCTTTCAATGTTAAACACATCCACTTTGTCTTTGCATTTATAGACCTCCTTTGCTTCTCATATTTTTGAGCTCTAGATAATTATTTGAATTAAAAGTAAGCAAAAGCAATGGAAGCATTTTCTCTTTTGAAAGCCATGGTTAATTACTTCTGGTATCCATTACTTAAATGCCTCGTGATACATTTTGATTTTGCTTCTATGATATTTTTCTCTTCCTGCCAATGCAAATCTTACTTAATAATCATGTTCTATAGTATTTTAACTGAATGTATGGCTTAACAACTAAAAGCACTATTTTATTTTACTGCTTTGAAGGAAAAGAAAACAAAACAAAGCCACCCAGCCAGCCACTTTCTCCGTTGCATAGTAAGCCTGCAACGTCTTAACAGCAGGAAGACAAACAGGACCTTCTGCTAAATATTCTCCTCTGTGGGTAACAGCTCCCCATTTCATTGTAAAACTTAAAGTATTATTTAGAACATTATAGAAAAAAAGATTTGGTCACCACAGAGGAACTTATCAACTGAAAGTAATAGTTAAAGTTCAGTCAGAAGATTGGATATGAATGGGAAAGATTCAATGGAGAGATTGTAAAATGTTAAAAGTGTCTCCTAAATACACAGACAAGTCAAGGTACAAAACAGATCAGAAGAAAAGGGAGAGGCTCATAAGTGATTTGTGATCTTACAGCGCAAATACCACTTATAAATAACACAGTAGACATTGCCTATCTCTTAAATTCAGTGCAGACTGCCCTACAGAATACATACTGTCTATATGCTTCTTATTAATTAAGAAACCTTCAAACCAATTAACTTAAACATTGCTTCCTCGACTTCTCTTTCCCTCACCTCTTTACAAGGTTTGTGTTGTCCTTATGGCATGACTTCAGCACAGGTCTTTCTAAACTCACGAATGAATGAAGATATCCATCCAAACAGTTCCTGAGAGTCTAGGTCTTGTGGCTCCCCAAATTTTACCTGTAAATTTGAATGAGAAGAATATTTGACATTAGTATATCCAAGCAATCTAAACTATGTCTAGGGTCTTAATGATATTAAAAGAGCAAGAGACAAGTTGAATACCTTCATTATTATGAATAAGAGTAATAATGATAATAATCAGAACATCTGGAGCTGGCTAAAATTTCCAGCAAGCTAAGTGTTCAAAATATCCCAATTCAAAGTGGCCCCAGGAGTTGTCACTGAGTGAGCTCAGTAACCTGAGTTTCTGTATAACCCAGTCTCTGGCTGGACTGCAGCTACAACTGAAGAGCAGAAAAAACAGTAAATCATGAAGCATTCTGTCTCTATGGTTTGTTAGATGAACCCATTCATAAAAATAAAATGTGCACAGTAGAGAAATTATTTATATTCCACTGCAGGTATGGTGGCAGAGTGCTCAGGCCAAAAAGTTTTCCTTTTCTGTTATTTTTGCTTTGCAAACAGGCAAAAATATTCACAGGGAAAGAGGCATTTTGGGGAGAAAAAGCAATTTATCAAAGAGCTTCCTTTCCCTATGATCTTTCCTTCACCTGAAAGAGGTGAACAGATGGAAAGTTTTTTTCAGAAAGAAGTGAACAATCTTGGCATCATTTCTGCTCTGCTGTGAGACAAGAGGTGAAGAGCAGTCACATTACAGAATTCAGTACTAGGAAAGCAATTTCTGAGTTAACTAAAATCACTTCCACATACATTCTCCAGTTCTAGGAGAATGTTAAAGCTGTTGTTAAGGTTTAATTCAAGAGGTTTGTCATAATTTTCAAAGGTTCCTCTTTAATGGGATCAATGAGTTAAAGAGCATAACTCTGCCTTCAACAGCTTCCTAATTGAGCAGAACAAATCTAGAGAACATGCTCCAAAGGCTTCATCAAAGAGTTTTAAAAGGCATCTTGTGTTGCTACAAGTTCTTACCTTGGCTGTAATTGAGAGCTACTCTGTATGTGACTGATACAGCTCTTACAGAGCTGAACAGCAATGAAGTTGTATTTCAGTACTCCATGTTGCAAATGAAACATCCAGAAAAGTTTGGACAGGTATCTGTCATCACCTAAACATGTTGTTAGTACCAAACTCTCTGCCCAGAGATCAGAAACACAGTAAAAAAGAGACCACTCAGATAACCCACTCACAGAAATGCTAACATTAACCAGTGACACCTGATTAATACTTTGGCCTGTTGTGTTCCTAATTGCACCTCCTGGGTGCTCCAAGCCCTTGCTCTTTGGCACACCTCACCACTCACCCATGGTGTGCCATCAGCTAAACAGTAATGAGAGATGCATTTCCTGGAGCTAACAACCATCTGTGAAAAGTTGATAGCCCACAGCTATACCACAGGCAGGTTTCCCCAGTTTATTGTTCATTCTATAGAAGTGTCACATGCCAAGGTCATTATTGATTTTATAAGCAGAATATAAAGTCATAAAGGTAAGCTGTGGATTTTTGGTTTTTTTTAATGTGCAGCATGATTTCCATGGCTACCTACAACACAACTCCACACCAGGTATTTCCCCAGCTAAACTGGACTAGACCTTCCTCATGAGGTAGCCCAGTCTTTGATCATTCATCCCATCTTATATTTGCTTTACATTTTTGCTGCTTTACCAATAAGTAAAAAGAATGCCTAGCAATAGCATTGTACAGAAGAGAAAAATCCATTCTGAGGGAGAGAAACTTGTCAAATGTCTAATTCAGAGAATAATAAGGAAGGGAGAGCAAAATGCAGCTGGATTAAGACTTGAGGAAACTTTCAGCTATATGGAAAATGAAATCCTCTTCAGGTTCAAATAGAAGTTTCAGGTGAAAGCTTCCAATACAGGAAAGGGAAGCAAAGATCCTCACACATGTGCCTGCATCACATGGGTAATGCCTCCTGACTGAAGGCACAGCTGGAGACACTCACTGGGCATGACACAGGGCTGCAAGTAGGGCTGGCCACACAACACTAACTCCTTCTAAAGATTATTTTAAGGTAAAATGGGGTCAGGTTCTTCCATGCTTCATGCAATAAGCATTTCCCCAAAGGTTCTACAGCACAAACCTCCCCACTTTTAAATTTCATAGAACCAGTCAAGGTTGGAAGGGACCACAAGGATCATCCAGTTCCAACCCCCTTGCCATGGGCAGGGACACCCTACCCTAGATCAGGCTGCCCACAGCCTCATCCAGCCTGGCCTTAAACACCTCCAGAGACGGGGCCTCAACCACCTCCTGGGCAACCCATTCCAGGCTCTCACCTCTCTCATAGTGAAGAGCTTCCTCCTCACACCCAGTCTGAATCTCCTCAACTCCAGCCAGCTTTGCTCCATTCCCCCTAGTCCTGTCACTGCCTGATAGCTTAAAAAGTCCCTCCCCAGCTTTTTTGTAGGCCCCCTTCAGACACTGGAAGGTGAGTAGTTTTCAATCACTTCCACTCAACTGCTAATCCTGTCATTTACAATGCCTTCCCAAACTCCTTCCTCCTCCCTCCCTTTCTCTTCCCTTATTCTACTCCTTCACACTTTTTTGAAGGCTTGGCTCAGAGTCCTTCATCTGTATGTTGCATACAGCTTTGGCTTGCTACCTCACACTGAGGTGTTTTTCCCATCTGTGAAAGGCTGCAAGAGACAGAAGAAACCCTTGAATATTGCTACGAGATTGTTTTTGGTAAAACACTATTAATAAAATTTCCCAGGCCAAATTTCTCTCTACTCATCAGTGTCTATTCAGACAGACCCCCAAGTGTGTTACAGAAGACACACAGCCAGGAACATCTGCCTGTGATAAAACTCTACTTCTGAGCCTTCTCCCTCAAAAGGGAGAAAACCAAAACAACACAAAACAGCAGCAGCATTTGAAGCCATGTCCTAATCCTGGCACCAAGAAGTTATTCTGGTTTCAGAGATGAACACTGCATTTTGGCCAATCTGTCCCTTTCCTTAAAAACTCCTAGTGTGACTGTTCTACCAAAGAATGCTGTCACCACAGCACAGACCACCTGAATTTCTATCATGCTGCCAGAAAGTTGTACCAAATGAGGAACCTCCACACTATGCTGTTAACAAATGCAGCGTGGAGCTTTTATCATTCCTTCTGGTGTGACCTTCTGACCCAAAAGACATTGGGTTGATTCTATTCAAAGGAAAAAATGATTGAGAAAGTTAGATGGTTCTGTGCTCCAAGTGTGGGTGAATATAATCAGAACAAACAAGGACAGACAGTTTCTTTACCAGAAACCTTCTGCCCATGGAGCTTTCTTTATGCTCTGTTAATTTTCAGATCCATGCTACTACTAACATCTCCATCTTGATCTCTCTCTCACTCTAATAACAGTAGCTAAATCAATGCCCTGGACTTTAAGTTTGTCACTAGACAAAACCCTCAGCCCAAGTAAGAGCTTTGTGGCTGCCTACCAAAGACATAATTGCTGGTATGAACTAGAAAACATGCAGGTTTGCCTGACATGTAGAAAGCACTCAGCCATCAAAATCATTGAACTAATAAAACTGATAAGCATCTACTTTTATTTTTGGTATTTGGGCCACAGATATTCTAAAATATGAGCTGCAAGACCTCAAGAGAAAATAAATCCAGAATTTCATTCAAAGCATCTCATCACTCTTACATGTGATATTTTTTCTTTCCATTTCTGTGGACAGTATAACTATGAAGCTTGTGCAAGCATAGAAGTATGTTACACCTCTTTCCCCCCCCCCGGAAAAAAAAAGGGAAAAAAAAA
>VWYK01118988.1:0-11574 GCA_013399775.1 Semnornis frantzii | reverse complement strand
GGGAACTCTCAAACCGTCACATTGCTGTAGAGAGCATGTGTCCATGGTCGGCAACTCTGGAAGGATCCAAGTGTGGCATTTTGAACATTGGCTCTTTCTTGTAAGAGGAACTCAAAACCCTGCTTTAGCTTCCTGAATATCAGCACTTATTAATACCCAGAGTCCTTCTTGCAGCAGTTCACTGAAAGTCTCCTGATCCTCAGATGTCAAGACAGCATTATTACAGCATCTGTTCATATACAGCTCTTCAATGACTGCAAAACCAGCAGCAACTCAGGCTCCAAAGTAGGATAAAAGAAATACAGACCCTGTGGCTACGACAATGTTTTATCCTTTCAAGTGGCAATAAGTAAATGAGAAGATGCAAGATAAGAAGTTCACACCACAAGATCTGTCCTGCATCTGGCACCTGAGACCAGCTGCCATCATGTCCTCAGAGCACCCTAAACCAACACAACAGTACATCTGAACCATGGCTGAGGAATGCATGAAGCAACCAAACCCAAACCACCCCTTTTCAGTTTGCCTGTATGCTGAATAAAAAAAACACCAGTAATGTTACTGCTAAGCTAATTTCCACAGTATGTCCTGCATACACAGTCTAAAGCTAAGCCAAAAGAATTAAAGGAAGAAGGGGAAAATATTGCCTCTTTCCTCTAATCAGACATGCAGACCAGGCATCTTCCTGTAAGTCAGTTCTTTTCAGACAAAGCCTCTGATAAATCTTACAGCTAAGGGTGAACCCACTTTTTAGCATAACATTTGAACCTAAGCTCATTCCTTCTGGTGACATCAGAATAATGCTGGCACCACACAGTCAAGGACACCATAGCTCAAACTCCTCAAAAAGTGAATGTTGCAGAATCTCTCTCTTACATGACATAGAGAACTGCAAACACTTGCTGTAATCCTCAGACATACAGGACTTCTTGCGAAGCTGCAAATATTCTGCTGTATTTAGGGCCTTCTCCAGTCTTCCTGGTCAGAATGGTTTAACCCTGTCAATCTGACTGTTGTGTGACAGGAAAAGATTTCTCTTCCCTTCCATGGGAAGGGAAGGAAGCAACCCAAAAGCCACAAAGCTGATTTGCAGGTCAACATACACAGCCCCTGCATCCCCCCACCCCAACCTCTTTCGGTCCTGGTTTATGGCATATTCCAGAACTCCCACTGTCTCCAGCTGAAAAGCTCATGTTCTATTCCCCTGATTCTGTGTGCACTGCTGAGCATGACCAGCGCTCTGCAGCACCTCCCCTGTACTAGAAGACACTTCAAGAGACAAGGGGAACTTCTGCAGTGCCTAGTTTCCAGGCTGCTGCAGGACCAAACATGGTCCCTCAGGCAGGTCAGGGGAGCTCAGCCTTAAAGTAAAGCCCTGCTGTCTGAGGAATAACTTTTAAAGTGAACTCATGTCATTTACAGGTTTGGACCTTCCCGGTAGTTGAAGATTTAACCTCCCCATGGTGCTCCCCAGCAACACTGCAGCTTTTGAGCTGCTCATGTGTTGTCTGTCTGCCTGTCCCACTGGAGAACGTTTTCTGTTAAAAGAAGCTTTGGCATGGCTACTTCATTCTGCTCAGGGAGCAGAAAGTCGATGAGCAGATTAGCAATTGATTTTCTGAGAAGTATCCCACAAATTAGGTCTCCTCTCATTGTTTGCCTTCACATTTCTGCTAGAGCCTCTATAATTAATTTAAACAGATACAAGCACTTCTCCTCCTCTCCTTTTTGATGCGAGCTGTTCCAACAGACTGTGCAGTGAAGCTGCAGCCATTTCAAAGGCTTCTGTTCCCTGCGCAGAAGGGAGCAGCTGCAGGAATAGCTCTTTGAAGAGGAAATGGCACCCAATGGGACTGGCAGGCAGCTCCGAGCTGAGTTCAAACAGCCCTCAAAGTCCTTAGGAGCATCTAAGGACATCAAAAGAGGAAAGATTTAGGCTGGGAGAAGCCTGAAGAACAAATTTAAAAGACTTCCCCCCCAGCCCTGCAGCTTTCTTCTGCATAAGCAGCAGGGTCTGAGAGGAAGAGTTGTCCTTGTATTTGGCTCAGATAATGCTACTCATATTGAAAGTCTGGAAGTAAGGGCTGAGTACAAGGGATGGTTGCATTCCTGGTTTATTTATTAAACTATAAATATGCTTGAAATCACACACACTCCTATAAAAATTATATTCCTGTATATTATTAACAAACTGCTCTATTCCTATTAATACAAATAAGCATAGTACCATATTTCAAAGTGACCATTTATTACTTACAGGGCTTCACGCTTGTTTAACTTTGCAAGTGAAGGACTTCCTGATGTGATTTACCTCAATGAAAATGTACTTTGTTATGATGGTTGCAAATTCCTCCATACTTTATAGCACAGGACATTTTCCTTCTCTTGTATTTAAGTGATCTATAGCAAATTTGATGCACAAAAATCAAGAAATCTTTGTTTCATGTTGTCTTGGGTTTAGGGAGCGAAGACAGATGCTCTTTATGCCGTCCAAGAGGAGTAAAGGCAACGTTCCACACAGGATTGGAAAGAACGGAGTTTCAATGAAAGTTCTATTCATAACTACATATAACAGTATAAAGCACATAAAATACACAAAATCCATAGTCCACCTTGGCCACAGTTCTCCAAGAAACTCCTTAGGCCGAAGTTCCATCATGCACCTCCCTCCAAACCAGGCCCAAAACCCAGGTCACCAATGCCCCTGCCTCCCCACCCTGCTCCATGCCTCTCTATTCCCCCATACCAAACCTGAGTGATGCAGCTATATCTGGCTTGCCAGCTCCAGTCCCCTGCCAGGATGCTCCAGGCCCCACTGCCCTGTACAGCAAAGATAAGGGAGCCCAGGTTGGGAATGGGGTAGAGAGAGGAAGAAGAAAAAAGAGCTGGACAGCTTGTGCTGTTCCCTTATAAGGGGGAAATGCAGGCATTACGGGAATGGAGTAACTGAATTTCCTATGTCCATCCACTCAGCTTCTTGTACCCTCTGCTACTCTGGAAGAATCACCTCTATGCTTAGCATATAGACCTCAACCTATAACATGTATGTGCAGGTACACACATACTCTCTGCGTCCTCAAAGTGTGCACGATCACTGACTTATGGTTGGACTTTGTAATTGATGGACATTTCCAGTGCTGATTTAACAGGCTTCAGATCTAAAGTTATGGCCTGCATCTTCTCAGTCTAGGGGTAATTCAAACAGCATCCAAGTTTTAGTGTCAGGCTCACAACAACAGTCTTAGACCAAATGCATATTCTTTTCTGACAGCTGCATGCTCCTCTAATTACTTACATATAAATAGATGTCATTTTACTACACTCTGCTACTCTGTGTAACCAACATGCTATCTAGAAAAGAGAAGTGACACAACACATCCTGCAAATGCCTCTTTGTCAGATTGCAGTAATTGTACATCCACTGCACCAAACTTCTCCATCTCTGTCCTCCTAACTGGCAAATTCTGCCTTTCCACATCAATTCATGCCACTCATCTCTTCACTTTTGAAGTTTTTTTTTCGAAGAATTTAAGTTCATGGACACAGAAGCCTGAGTTAAGTGGTGCATAGACCTGCTGTGCATACCTATTGATACCCACACTTCTGCACATCCACTGGCAGGGATGTGAAGAGCCTTTTTCCTGAGACTGTGATGAGTTTGGCAGGGCAAGTCCACATCCTGGCAGGAATTGCCCTCAAACAATTTTGCTCTATAAACAGTTTTGCTTTGCCATTATGATTACGTCACATTGTTCTGATATTGCCCAACAAGTTATCAATAAAGCATTAGAATGTGACTATTTTATTATACATTGCAATGAACCATGAACTTCATTAAAAACTCTTCACTTTTCCTAAGCATACAGGATGCTTAACTAAGTTTCTCTATGATGGGAAAAAATAACACAGGGAACTAAGATTAGGTCAGTGAAAGAATTCTCACTTGCTCTTCTCTCTGAAGTGCAAGGTTTGCTGGTACTCCTTGACATCTCACGTCTTAGATGTATTTTCAGCATCTAACAGGTCAGTTGCTGGTGAAACAAAACCTCCACAGCCAGTTGTTTCTATTTCTGACAGCAAAATTAAAATGCAGAACAGGAAATAAACTGAAATGGTCTCATACTTGAATGGAATATAAACATTCTGCTTAATTAGGTCAGTAAGCATATGTTTCTTTACACGAGTATTTTCTCTCTGGCAGTTCATCTCCGGGTAACACAACTACCTTGCTAGAGACAGTGTTAATTCCCATGGCAGATAACAAGAATTGACAGTTTTGGGGCCAGGAAAGTATGTTTATTATCACTATTTCCAGTACCTCTCAATGAAGAGAGTTAGACTGGGAGATCGATACATGGCTCACTGGCTTCTGCATCAGGCTGGTGTCTGCACAAAGGACAGCAGAGCCATTAGGGAGCTGGCTATAGCTCCCTAAATTTCTGCCTGTCCCTGATTTACCTTCTTGGCTGACTAACACAAAGAAGGGTGTAGGAGCTAGCGATGCCTATTCCATACATATGGAAAATCTTTCCATGTTGCAAACCACAAAACACAAGCAGTATCACCGCCTACATTCATCTCAATCAGCATATACATTTTTTTAGAAGGGCTGGCAGAGGAGAAGTTTGAAATTCTTGTGTTGTTCTCCAAAAGCTGGCTGGGGAATTAAAAGATAATCACAGCTTTTAAAGAATTCAGTGCAGCTGATATGAAAAGAAATGACACTAGCAGCCTGGAGTGCTGGTCTGAGTTCAGAGTGACCCTCTCCCTAAAGCTGGCTGGAAGCAAATAGAGTTCCTGATTTTATTTCAGCTGAACAAACCGGTATTAGTCCACTGTATCCTGAAGGCATGAAAGTCACCTCTCTTTTCTTCACTGTTGGCACACGGGGCCTAGAAATCCCTGTCTCAGTTGTGCACTCACTATCTGAAGCAGGGCCTTTATTTTAAGAGGCAAAGAGTGCCAGTTACTGGGAAGACCTGTAAAAGCGCATTTTACTACTGTGATTCACAGCTATTTGCTAACATCGAGGGTGAGGAAAGAAATGTTCAGTCTTAGGATTCACAAGCCCAGAAATCCCAAGGCTGACCACTTCTGCTTTTCACCTTGTTGTTATTCTAGTCACAGGCTTCAATCCTCACTCCCTTTTTGGCTTTCTGTCACAGAGCTCCCTCTCTGTTGCCTTTTTCTTCCTTGCTGTGTTGCCAGACCCCCTGGCCAGCTTTCACCTCCCTCAATACAAGGTACTCTGGATCTATCCCTTAAGGATCTCTCTGTGCTTCACCTTCATCTACCTGCTTCCCTGTGGTTGTTTCTTTCCTGTCCCACATGTTCACCAGTAATGGCACAGAAGAGCTAGGTTTGCAACAACTCGAAAGCCACGGATTGCCCCCTGTCTACCTATAAAGTCTTACATTTGGGGTCCTATGCTTACACTTGGCATTCTCAGGGAATATGGGGCAAATACTGGCAAATCTCAGTGCCAGAAATGCATGAAATGACTGGAGTTCTGCCTGGGAAGAGGCATCTCTTAATGCAAGGTTCACAAGTACACCAGTTGAGCCAATAGCCTGAATGTTGTTATTTCATTTGTCACAGGCAAAGGACATGGCAGCCTGTGCACACAAACTTGGAAATTATTTTTTTAGAAAAGTCTGCTGTTTTTACATTCTGTAGGTGTATTTGATCTCTGCTATTCATAGAAACATAGAATGGCAAGGTTGGAAGGGACCTCAAAGGTCATCTAGTTTCGGCCCTCTGCCATAGGCAGGGACACCTCTCACTAGCACAGGTCACTCAAGGCCTCGTCCAGTCTGGCCTTGAACACCTCCACGGAGGGAGCAGCCACAACCTCCCACGGCAACCTGTGCCAGTGTCTCACCACCCTCACTGGAAAGAACTTCCTCCTAACATCCAGTGTAAATCTCCCCTCTGTCAGTTAAAACCCACTGCCCCTTGTCCTTGTCCTTGCAATGGCAAGACCTTGTCAATAGTCCCTCCCCAGCCTTCCTGTAGGCCCCCTTCANAAAGGGGCAGAATCCCCTCCCTTGCCCTGCTGGCCATGCTGCTCTTGATGCAGCCCAGCACTCGGTTGCTGTCTGGGCTGCATGCACACACTGCAGGCTCATGTCAAGCTTTTCATCAACCCAGACCCTCAAGTAATTTTCCTCAGTGCTGCTCTCCAGCCATTCACCACCCAGCCTGGATTTTGTGCTTAGGATTGTGCCCACCCAGATGCAGGACCTTACACTTGGCCTTGTTGAATTTCATGAGGTTGGCTTGGGCCCACCTCTCCAGGCTGTCCAGGTCCCTCTGGATGCCATTCCCTGCCCTCTAGCAAGTTGACTGTGCCACACAGTTTGGTGTCATCTGCAAACTTGCTGAGGGTGCACTGATTCCTCTGTCCGTATCACTGACAAAGATGTTAAACAGCACTGGTCCCAGCACTGACCCCTGAGGGACACCACTTGTCACTGGTCTCCAGGTGGACATTGTGCCCTTGATCACCACTCTCTGTGTGCATTCTGAGGTGCTACCAGGAAAATTGATTGTGGAGATACAAAGGGAGAGAAAATGGATCATTAACTCAAGAATACCACTGGTCACCCCGTAAATAACAGAAGATGTCAAACCCATGTTCCTTAATACACGATCTGGAGCTAAACCATGGAAAGACATGCCTGTACTTGAAATCCCCGGCAATCCAGAGAGCAATGTCATCAAGATTCATGAGGGTTGTCCTTCCCCCTCTAGGCAGAAACGTGGCGAGCCCTCCTGAGAATAAGTTGTGTGTGCAACTTGGTCCTCTTTATGAGGCTAAGGGTACTGTTCCTGCTGAGACGGATGGAACCTACTTCTAACCCATTTCTGTCCATTTCCAACAAGCCTGCCCAGAGTCTGGGGCCAACGAAAACTTCAGGAACTTTCAGGTTAGACAAATCTCAACAGACTGAAAGTTAAAGACCAGCAAAAGACATATCCCTAACACAACACTGTGTCTTTGCCAAAATTCAGCCCCTTGTTCTAAGGATAAAGAGTGCTGGAATACTTTTGATGTCAAAAGATGTCTTCCGATGATACAGTTTTTATATATAGCTGATCTGTGATTTCTGAAGTTCCATTCTAAAAACTCGGATAGGAAGGTAACTTCTCACACTGAAAATTTCAGGCTACACTTTTTATTGTGATGAAGTTGGCAGTAATGGAATTTGTTAGGAACTGTAAGTATTAAAAACCCCCAAGTTTCCGTTTCTGTTTACATTACAGGCCCAAGCCACACCTGAATCTCAGAGGACATCTTCTGAGATGGCTGCAGTACAGACAAGTCAGAACAGGCACTCTGGAGGCAGCAGATCCCCTTTGTGCCTCAAACTCCTCATTTTATGGGCCTGTGTTGAAATCAGGATGGACCTTTCAGAAAACTATGTCCACTGTTTTCCAAAAATCCCAGTTCCAGGACAAAGCTTTAAGGACAGATGTATTTTTCATGAGTAGCCAGTATTTTCTGGAAGGAGTAACTCAGCAGTTATTCCTCCACTATCAGGCTCATGTCATCTCCTGAGATGAGTTTTTCTGATTTCCCAATAGAGATTACTTGCACCTGGATAGGAATGATAGGGTGTTGGCAGAGACACTGAGGAGACAAGAGGAGAGGGGAGAAACCTTGCCAGCCTTTGTGTGTGCAACTGCTGAGTCAGTTCAACAGCCTCAGATGTCCCCACCCCCACAAACACAGGTGCAGATGGCCATATAAAAGTAATCTTAATTTGGCTGCTGCTCAAATTCTACATTCCTCTTGGCTCCACTGGACTTGATTTCCCACATGACCTCATCTCCCATGCCCTCTGAGCACACAGCCAGGCAGGCAATGTGCAGTTGGTTCTGCAAACATCCAGGAGTTGTTGTGGAAGTGGGAAGGAGACGGGAATCTGATATGGGAGAGAGGAAGAGCAAATAGGCATGCCTGAGTCTAGGCCTTTGACCCCCAGACTTCCCCCACACTCACTGAAGTCTGGGAGACAGAGCTACTGGGATGCCTTCGTGCCCTTCCACTCCAGCAATAATGAACAGGTTGTAGGAGGTACTTCCACGTGAAGCACCCTGCCATGCAAACCTGCTCTGCACACAGCCTGGCAGTCCCTGCTCGGTCGCCCTCTAGGACAGGATTAGAGGCTTCTCAGTTGTATTAGGATGCCCTTGTGGGAGGCTTGAGCTGCTGTAAGCAATCTTCAGCTGCTGCAGCAATCAGTCAGGCCCCTGTTGCCCTCCATGCTCATCTACAGGTAGCAGAGGACTGACATGCAGCTATGTGAACAACTTCAGCATCAGATGGAGGACCGAGGGCTAATTCCTGCACCTGTCTCAGAACACGAAATAATGCTGCATATGCTACAACACACGGAGTTCATACACACACTGAAACACAGCCACTGACCATTAATAAAGTTTAACCTGTGCAACTCTTAATCATACTTTTGACTACTGTGAAAAGTTTTCCTATAGTGAATATGAACACTTGACGCTGCACAGGAAAACAAAAAGGAATAACTGATGCAAACTTCCAGTCAGGTAAACTAAATTGCAGAATCTGCTGACATTCTGGGGGTGAGGAGGGGGGAGGAAGATAATTTCTAAAGGCAAGAAAAATAAGAGATTGGGAAGGCTTTAAAATGAGTCCAAGGCCAGGGAACTATACAGAGACATAAAGTGGCATTAACCAGTGACAAGTTCACATCTGCCCCTAAAAGCACTCTAAGTGGTTGAAGTGTTAGAAGTGTTACAGCCAGCTAGGTCTATTGTGCATTAAGGGGTTTATCATAAACCCCATATTTTCTCTGTCAGGCTTTGCTCCTTAAATTAACATTGCTGTGCTCCATGAAAGGTAGTATAATAGAATCATAGAATTGTCAGGGCTGGAAGGGACCTCAAGGATCATCTAGTTGCAACTCCCCTGCCATGGGCAGGGACACCGCACATTAGATCAGATTGCTCAGAGCCACATCCAGCCTGGCCTTAAAAACTTCCAGGGATGGGGCTTCCCCCACCTCCCTGGGCAACCTGTTCCAGCAGCTCATAGTGAAGAACTTCTTCCTAACATCCAATCTGAATCTACCCACTTCTAGTTTTGTTCCATTCCCTCTAGTCCTATCACTACCTGACATCCTGAAAAGTCCCTCGCCAGCTTTCTTGTAGGCCCCTTCAGATATTGCAAGGCTGCAATAAGGTCTCCTCAGAGCCTTCTCCTCTCCAGTCTGAGCAGCATGCTCACTATTTGCTAGAAGACTAATGAAGCCAAAGCCACTGGCAAAGAACACACGTATCACCAAAGCCGCTTTGCATGTACAGCTAAAAAACTTTGCAACTTGCTTGATTTAATTTTGAGGGACTCTTGTTTTTCACCTCTTCAATATTTTTTCAATGAAAAGTAAAAGAAAAAAAAAAAAAACAAAAAGTTGGCTGATTTTTGATTACAGCAGAGAAAAAGCTTGGAGTATTTCAGATAACAGAAGTTTCAGCAATTCACAAGCAGTTTGAAAGAGGAAAATGGACTAGAAGGCAAGCCACAACTTCATTGCAGGGACCACTGCTTCAGCTATGATTGGTAAAGGAAAATAAAAATCTGTAACACTCAGATGTGCATTGTATTTCATGACGCATATCTAAGAATCACCCATTGCCTTGTCTCATGTTTAGCATATCCCATGTGTTAGGGCAAAAAATAAAAGCCTGAGCAGTAGGCACGAGAATGACAACACCATCAGGAGCCTCCTGCTGTTAGAGGTTATATTGAGGGGAACTTTGACAGTCAGCTTGGCTGAGCTTCAGATTTGCCCTAAATATGGTGCAACTGGCTGGGAAGAGCTGGGACGACAGGGTGAGAAAGCTTGCCCCCAGAGAACTATCAACATAAGCAGGTGGCTACCTTACTATTTGCTGGGCTTTCACACAGACTGATCATAAGTGGAATGCTAATAAATATTACCGAGTGTTAGGTACAGCATATGGTAAGCTCAAGCAAGGAGAGTGGAGGCTGCAGCCTCACAAATGGGGTCTAAGGCATGGAACAGCACATAGGTGTCTGCACAGGCACCAGGGTGCTCATGATGGGAAGGAAAAAAAATGAATTTCAAGAGAAATTCCATTTTCAACGAGTTGCTAAGAGGTACGTCGTGCCTATTTAAATCTAATCTGTGTAAGCAGTGGAAACAGAAAGGGAAGCGTGGGCAAGGTAAGGATTGCCCATTAAATTTCCTGCATTGTCCAGAAAAGAATCCCATTTGACATCTAAATACACTGTAGGAAGCACTCTTGACCCTGTGTCCAGACCTTTAGTTTCCTTTAGGGCTATGACCAGGTCAGAGACAGTCTTACCATGGTAGCCATGAAGTTACTTTGCAGTATCTGCTGGCTTCTAGGTAAAAATAGAGTGGGATGCTTTACTCTTTCTCTCAACCTGGACCAGGGCCACTGCAACTTCCCATGGTTTCAAACTGCATCCAAAAATCCTACAGACATTCTCTTGCACATGAGATCTGGGCTAGGCTTTAGGCTGAAATCATGCTGTGACCTTGGGAGAAGGAAGGTGTGTGGGAAGGAATCAATGAGAGAACAGAAGGGAAGGACACTGCAAGAGCCAACAGCAGGATGGAGAAATGAAGATACATAGGAAGCTTTTCATAACCAAAAATGTAGAACAGAAAATTATTGACCTGACACCCTACATGAAATGCAAAATACTATTAGTAGCTTTGGAGGTGTGCATGATCAGAATATCAAGGAAGAAGAAACATCCTGAATTTGAGTTACTATCTGTCCCTGAAACAGACAGATAGTTTTTGGCTTTGAAAGCTGGAAAAGATCACCGATCACCTAAGCATGTTTCAGCATGACTGAAAACAAGTTAAGAAAAACCTAGCTTACAAGTACCAGCAAGCCATGTTTAGGATGATTTGGCTTTATTAGATTTTTTTATGTTTTATTTTTAAGAAAGAGGATTTATGAAAGTCCAAATACAGATTTGGCTCCATATGTATAGTAAACAGAACATTTGGTTGCACTGTGGTCATCTTGGTGCTATTAACCCAGCCTTGTGATTCTTTATTTATAACATCACTCTCTTTGTAAGTACCAGGCCACAGCCATCATAAACCCCAGATATTTCACATCAGTACTAAAGTTTTGAGCAGTCTTTAAGAATGAAAAAGAAGGAGAAATTAAGTCACCCAAATGGCCAGGATAATTAGATTCTGTGGAAACACACAACAGGAGGAGCAGATCACGTCAACAAGAATTTGAGTTCTAATACATTAAAATATGAATAGAAGCTCTTGCACCATGCTTATCGAAAGACCACATGCAACAGCCTGGCCACGTAAGCTTCTACCATAACCTTCCGTGGGCAGGTGAACAGCAAAGCAATTTCAGAAGTGAACATGCACTACCGATCTCAGCTAGTAAAATCATCTCTGCTCCTACTTTGCAAGTTGTAGCAGCCCAAACTCTCATGAGGCATCAAGAATTCAGGTCAAGGATCATCCTCTACTATGTGCTTTGTGAATTATCAAGCACAAGGGG
>VWYK01118987.1:163021-175757 GCA_013399775.1 Semnornis frantzii | reverse complement strand
CCCTGACTCCTACTTCATGAGGGAGGGTGCCCAGGGCACAGCTGGATCCAGAGCTAAAGGCCGAGGCAAAGGAGGCACTGAGCACCTCAGCCTTCTCCTCACCCTTAGTCACTGGTTTGCCTCTGCATTCAATAGGGGATGGAGGCTTTCTATATTCCTCCTTTTGGTGTTGATGAATTTATAGAAACATTTTTATTATCTTTAACAGCTGTAGCTAGGTTAAGCTCTAGCTGTACTTTGGCTCTCCTAATTTTCTCCCTACACAATTTCACTACATCTTTACAGACTCTTCCAAAGGCCAGAGACTCTCCTTTTGTTCTTGAGGTCCAGCCCAAGGTCCCTGTTTAGCCAGACTGGAACCTTCCCCACTGACTTGTTTTTGGGCACACAGGCACAGCCTGCTCTTATCCCTTTAAGACTTCCCTCTTCAAGTGAATCCAACCCTCCTGGACTCCTAAATTGTTCAGGATAGCTTCCCAAGGGACTTTGTCCACCAGCCTCCTAAACAGGCCAAAGTTTGCCCTCCAGAAGCCCAAGGTTTTACTAACCCCTCTCCTTGTTTCCTGAGGATAGAGAACTGAATCATCTCTTGACTGCTGAGCCCCAGACATTCTCCAACCTTTACTTCCCCCACTAGTTCTTCTCTGTTTACAAGAAGCAGATCCAGGAGGCTCTTTCACCAATTGTGTCAGGAAGTTCTCCTCCGCATACTCCAGGAATTTCCAGGGCTGTTCTCTCACTGCCGTGTTGTATTTCCAGCAGACATCCAGGAAGTTGAAGTCTCCCACAAGAACAAGGGGCAGCAATTGTGAGACCTCTCTCGACTGCTTATAACAAATTTTATCTACCTCTTCATCCTGACTGGGTGGTCTACAGCATATTCCCATCACAACATCAGCCTTGCTGCCCTTACTCCCAATTCTCACCCATAATGACTCAAGCCTGTCGTCACTTTCATTAATGCGTGTGGTTTCATATCCTTCTCTAACACAGAGGGCAACTCCATCACCTCTTCTACCTTGCCTATCTCTCCTGAAGAGTTGGCACCCTTCAACTGCAGCACTCCAGCTGTAGGAGTCATCCCACCAGGTTTCTGCGATGGCTGCTGTATCATAGTTACCCTGTAGCACAATGGCCTCTAGTTCCTTCTGTTTAAGCAAGGACAGGCCACGTTCCTGCTGAAGATGCTCTACCCTCAGCAGTTACACAAGGTGCAGCAAACACTGCTAGGAAGCTTCGCAGTAACCTGGTTCACAGACCTCTGCAGGGAAAAATCAAAGGGAAATACTTCCAACATTTTCCCCACTCTTGCTGACCCAGCCATTAGAAAAACCATCACTTAAGCAGCAATTTCCTAAAAAAAAAAAATGGAAAGAGGAGTTCTTCCCTATGCAGTCAGATGAGAGTTGGCAAGAAGCAGATACAATTGACTCAAGCATGGGCCTTGGCGCAGTCAGGTTTTCACGAAGGTCAAGTGTTTCTTCCTTGACCTCTACCTCTACCTTCCAGGTAACTCAGACTGTTACTGCTCTCCTCCCGAGTCTGGGAAGCTCACTCAGATGCAGTCTGTCATAGCAGAGAGATTGAGTCCAGCACAACGTAAACTTTGGATTTGAAACTCAAAATCAGAATTGGTTCTCAGGCTGATTTTTTTGGTCTGAATGTGCACAACTCACCAGTCAGCTGGTGGGTTTGTCCACTTACAGAGACATGACAAATTACATTTTCCTTGGTTGTTACTTTACAACTTAGCCTTTCAGTGTTTCTTGAGGACAATGTCTAGCCCTCTCATCAGTAAGCAGTAAGGTGATGCTGAAGTGAATATTGGGCTATGCAGTGTTTGCTTCAGCTTGCAGACAGACCCAAGACAGAAAGCTGCCCACCTCTTCCATTGCTGAGCTCTGAAGAATTAGCAAGATCTCACAGAGCAGACATGAAACGGGGCTCTCGGGACAGAGGGCAGCATAGAGGCAATTGCAAGACAAAGGAGGTACACGGAGAAGGTACACAAATGGCCCAGAAAGAGTTTGCGAGGCAAGGACTGCATGGTCCAAACACACAGCTAGGCAGACCATGCTTGACTAGGAGAGAAAGAATTGCTCCCAGGAAAGACCCATAGCACAGGCAGTAAAAGTGCCACAAGCACAGACGGAGTCTCTGCTGCTAACGGAAACCTGCCTGCACCCCTCCTCAGGGTCCAATGAGGCAAGAAAGCGAAGTAACAACCCGAGAAAGAAAGTATAGATAAGTGTGGCAGAAGTGGATCAATGTCCCTTTAAACGTGACTAAAATGTTGTCAATGGATCTGCCATGGTAGAGGAGTTAATCCCTCCCCAGCCCCTCTCAGCCACTGTGATGAGATAATTAGATGCGAGGGCTCAGAGCAGATGATGCTTCAGTTGCTTAGCAACTAATGGTTACCATAGAAACAGCAAAGCACAGCCTTCGGAGCAGTAAGTGAGCAGTGCAGCAGGGCAGGGAAAGATGCCTTAAACTCCTGCACTGATCCTCTCCTCTGGATTCACTCTGAGGCTTTGAGATATTAGGGGAATAAGAAGGGGGTGTCTTAAAGATACAACATCCCCGTTTTAAGTGGCCATAAAAAGAAAAGTTTGGGGTTTTTTCAGTCTAAAGTTCCAGTGGCACATTTCTTCTGATCTCAGCAGCCCTCCACTAGAAGGATGTCTGAGGTTCAATCACATAGAATGATCTGATGCAAAGGCTCATGCCCCAGTACATGGGGTCACCCTGCTACAGGCAGCGGAATGTGATTCCAGGACCAGTTGCCACACCCAGAGGTTGAGAGATGATCACACACATTAATGTATTTAGATTTTCAGTACTATCTCATAAAAAGCCAAGTGCATGCTTCCAGCCTGGCTCTAAACCAGCAGGCAAGAGGGGTTCTCATCTTGATTCTGAAGCTCCACAACACATACAAAAGTGACACTGGCTGTAAAACACGAAGACTCTTACCAGAATAGCAGAGATCAGATTTATTAACCTTAGCTCCAGTCTGTCATTTGTTACTTCCTTCAACACAACCAATTCCTACTGCTTTACTACCACTGCTCCCTGCATCGAATCAGCATCCCACTGTGTCTGAGCATGGCAGCCATGACCTGCATCGCTTCTCGTGCACTGGCCATGCAGCTGCCCTGCTGCAAGCCATGATCTTGTCATCTCCTGAGCTGAGCAAAGACAAGCTCTGCTTGTGTTTGATAACAGAGCTCTGGACATGGTGTTAACTAGGGTGCTTGATTCAATACTAGGTGGTCTTTACTCCCCTCACATGACACAGGGGTGGTCTGTGTCACTACATGCTTACAAGTGACAGCCTGATGACTTAAAACTTTGCATGTCCCAAGTCCTAATGGCACAGGAGGAAGTCTGGAAACCCACATCACCAAGACAAACCCTGCTCTCCTACCCTCCACTCACTCAGCACCATGCTTGTGACAAGAAGCAGTCCTTGCAGAGAGAGTGAGCAGAGCGTGCCTTGGGCACTGGCTGTAGCACAGGCACTCACTGGTTTTCTCCTTCCCACTTGGGTGGAGAATGGCAGACTGTGCTCTGCTCTGCTGTGTGCCATCTCCTCTTGGCAGAAAGCACGCAAAATGGAGAATAGGGCAGACCCCTCCATTGGGCAGCAGTTGAGCCAGGAGATGGCACAAAACACTGGTTAGGAGCAGCCAGGCTGGCCTCTGGGACCCCTGTGCATGTTGGTGAAAGCAACTGACTCCAACTCACCCTGCTCCCTCCTCCTCTTTCCGTAAGTGTTGCTTCACCCTCCCTACAAACCTGGGGATGCCTGCTGGGACATCCAGGAGAGATGAAGACTAATTTAGTCAAGTAAGGCCACCTTCCCGAAGCCCTGTCCTGATCCACCCAGCACTTCAGGAAGGTTCTGGTGCAGAGTTGCCAAAAATGTTGTGGAGCACTTCAGACTCTGTCCCCTATGGTTTTCAAAGAGGGAAATCAAAGGGAAGTGCCGCGCTTTGTTCTGCAGGGGAGCGGCACGAAAGGTGAGCAGCGGCAAGCCCGGCAGAACCAGTCACTTCAGTCGTCCGCCAGCTCACCTTTGAAGTGGTTTTCAGAATCAGGGAGGAGGAGCAGAGACCCAAGTTCAGCTCTTTTACTGCAACTTCACAGAATTTGAGGACATGGGGGATAAGAGGCCGCCTCTCCCCCACCAGAAAAATAGCGTATTTGTTCAGAGAGAGTAGAATACAGCTAATAAAAAAGGCTGTGATGCTCAAGTACATCTGTTGTGTTCTCACATCCTGAGGAGACCATGAACAGCTGCAGCTGTGTCAGCATCTACCTGCAGCACAGACACAGAGGTACCCACACACAGTCCTGGCAGGGTGCCAACAGAGCAGCTATTCCTCATCAGAAGCCACCTTCTCTCCAGCCTGCATTCTCTCTTCCCTGCCCACCTGTGCTTTCTCCACTGCCTCTCTAACAGAAAGGACTGGTTTTAACCCCAGCCCACGCAGATCCTGGGAGCTCTCTCTAGATTGCACTCACAGCATCAGCTGCTTGCCGCAGCAGAGGGAACTGAAGCAATGCCAGCACAGCAGGAGTGGCACTGTGAGAGGACAACCCAGACACCTACTGTACTCCATGTACTGGAAAGATGAGGGACAGTACCAACTATTGAACTGGAAATTAATTTCTGTTCTACCACAGGAAAATAAAATGAAAATTTAAAAAAAAAAACCAACATATCCCACAGTTGATCAGCATAACCAGTATCCACAAGCCCAGAGTCTTTGGCAGGTCCACTGAGCTTGCCTCTACACAAAGATCATCAGCTAGGCAAAGCTAAGATAGAGTAATCCCACATCACCATGGACAAACAGGTGTCACAATGTGCAAAGCTTTCAGGAACTATGGAACACAAGAGTCACTTTACCCAGACTAGACTAGCAGCTCTGAGTTGGAAGCCAAGTCATAGAGCTCCCCTGCCTTTCAGGGAAAGAATGAGCTTGGATCCAACATATTTCAGAACGAGGAGCAAATCTAGTTTCTCTGGCTTTCTAAGATGACCTCAAACAACACATCCACAGTAGGCCACAAGCTGAGCTGAAGACGTCTACCTACACCTTACACACATGTGCATGCATTCAAAATCCAGACTCTGAGAGGCAGTTGAGCACACCTTCAGTTACATTGCGTATCTGCAAGAGCTTTTCTCTTGACTTGCAAGCGGGTCTTGATCTAAAACGCCAGGAGACTGGAATCAGCAAGGAAAGAGAACTGCACTTCCCCCCTGACTCCAGCCCATATCCTTACAAAGCTTGCCTGCAGCTCTTCTGGCTACAGGGCCTGTGGGAGCAGGTGTTCAGCAAACCTGTCCCACCAATTAGCTTTCATGTGAATAACACTTACCCGAAAAGAGCTGGCTTTGGAGAGTCCTGGCGTCCCAAGCCAAGACACCTCCAGCTTGTCACTTCTCTAAGTTCTCTGCACCATTCATGATGCAGAGGTGATGGCTCATAAGCAGTTATCTTCTAACTTCTGTTTCACCTTCCAAAGCTAGAGGAGGACCCAAACACAATGAGATGACTTTAGGATACAAGCATGAGCTTCTAGTTAAACCATAAGGAATTATCAGTCTTAGAATTTTATTTGCCACAAATTCTCTCCAGTATGATCAAGACCCCTCTCCCCTGAGAAAGGAGGGCAGCAAGAGGTCGGAGCTGGGAGGTTATGGTGCTTTCACCAGGACACACTGCATACAAACCCATCGGGATGGGATTCAATAACTGGATGGCAAAAATAGGGCCCTTTAACTTTTTCCTTAATGTCTGTGGCTGTGACTTTAAATGACATATTTAAAACACTGTTTTAAACCCAACACTTCTGTTTCCACCTTCACTGGCTTCATCGCAGGGGCTGGGGAGGCCACAAGGCTCCTTTCCTTGCTCTCACCACTTGTGTTACAGCGATGCTTCAAATCTCTACCATTAAGAGGTGAACACGGGAGAATGTTTTCCATCCCGCAGAGGCAGCAAACGCTATAACAAGCTCTTTTTTTTTTTTCTTTTTTTTTTTTTTTTTTTTTTTTTTCCCTTTGTTGGGAGGGTGGGGAAGGTGGGTAGGGCTTCTCTGGGTGGAGCACTGCGTTACAGGACATCCTATCCCGCCCCTTCCCGTGCTACTTGCCAGCTTCACAGACCGGCAGCCTGCTTTGGGAATACAAAAACTGGGGGGGAGATGGGAAAGAGGAACTTCTGATGAGGCGCGGGCGGCCGCTGCCTGCAGCCCTCGCAGTTCTGCAACTGTTCCTCATCTCCCCTAGTCCTCTGCCGTCGCTCGGGGCAGCACCTTTGCCCCAGCTGCGGCGACAGGTGAGCTCGGCGCCCCCCGCCAAACGCCGCTCACGCGCCCCCTTGCGGCCACGCCGCACGCACGTTCCGCGGCCCTGTCAGGGCTGCCCAGCAGCGGCACCAGCACCTGCTGCGGCGGCGGCGGCGGCACCGGCGTCCTGCCCGCGGACAGGCCCATCCCCGGGTATTCCGGTCTTTTACTCACACCGGTGCCTCACGCTGCCCCGCTCACCGGGCTGAGGAGAGAGAGGGCCAGGACAGTCCGCCTGCGGGCAGGCTGCTCTCGCCCCCGCAATACTCACGTTGCTCGGAGCGGAACTGCGTCCAGCCTAGCACTCTCGTGCGAGTTTATTGCTGAAGTACTGGAGGTTAGGTGGGTAGGAAGAGGCATCAGTTGAGGGTGCAGGTGGATAATTACAAGCTTAATGAATTACCATGCTTCAGCTGATGCATACAGCACTGCGTGAGAGTTTCACTCCAGGCAGAAAGGGGAAAGCAACTTTGTGGTGCAGCTGGTCAAGCAATACGTGGTAAATTATTAATCCATAGTAGCTGGGCTGTTTGCAACACATCCCAAGTCAAATACCAGGCTCCAGTTTCAGGAAGAGAAAAAGGTTTTGATTGGGGCACTTCTGGCTTCCTTAGAAAAGTAGCCAAGCAGCAAGCTCCGCTCACACCTGAGGGATCCTGACAGCCAGCACGTCTTCATCTCTGCTGATGACTGGACTTTGTCACACCAGGGGTAAGAAGTTACACGACAGTAGTCTCTTGCATCCAGCAGAAGCAGAGCCATGCTGACTTTATATTTGTGAAATGCCAAGAGCTATGCAAACCTTCACACAGTACAAACTATCATGCCTGCTTTTACTGAAGATGCAAAACCAAACATGCCAGATCCCCTCTGCCCTTCGATGGTTATCTTTTCATTAAAAGCTTGTTTTGGTGTTTGACTTGGTTTTCAAGAGCCGGTCTCAAAAGATGAAAACGTGCAAAGAGTGAGCATAGTGGCAGCAAACAGAGCAGGGGCATTTGGCATAGAGCACTGCAGAGTGAGCCTGCCATGGAGGAAAAACACCCTTCCCCATTCGTTGCACAGGAGAAACAGAAAAATCTCAAAGCCAAACCTTTGGTGCAAGTGTCACGGTATTCATTTTTATACTGAGATTCTCCCAGCATTGTGACACTGATATTAATGGTGTAATCTTTTCCAGCAATTGCCAAAAATAGCCTCTTTTTTCTGTGTCCTGGCTACAGGCTGGCAGCAAGTCCCTGATGTACATCTCTGCTACCAGCACAACGTGCATCCTTCTACAAAATGGTCAACATATGTAGTGAGTCTGAAATCTAATTGCCTGACAGTGCTGAGCCAAGGCTTGGATTCTGATTTGCAGCTACTGTTTCCACCCATCCCACCTACCTCCCTGATGGTGAGTGGGTGAACAGGATGAGGATATATTACAACCATCCTTTAATAGCACAAACCACACTGCTTCCTTTCTAATATCCGGAGCAGATTAGACAGGGGCTGTGTGTGGAAGCAGTTCAGGACGGTGTGGAACTCAGATGGCATCTTCAGGAAGCACAAAGTTTGCAAAGGACACTCTGTGAAAGTAAGCCGAATATCTGCTTAGCCTGGCTCCTTTCCCCTAGCCTCGCTACCTCCTGAGTGTTTTGCCTGGGCTAATCCAAAGCAATTTCCTGTCTTAAAATCCACTACTTTCATGCAAGGAGGAGGGTGAGGGAGCTCCCCGGTAGCTGCAAATGCATCCTTCAGAGATCCATCCTGCTTCCAGAGACATTTGCTCAGACCTGTGAAATCCACTGCAGAGCATACATAAAGCTGTGGTTGTATCCGAAGTAGGGGAAAACCTCAACAAACTAAGTTAGCCTAATTCAAACAGGAATGGCTCATTTACTGAGGCTCTAGCAAAGTAAATGGGTTGAAAATAGACCCCTATATCCTGCCTACCTCACTGTCAATCAGTTTGCTTACTCCACCACCGTGGACCATTTACACACTGGAAGGGGCTGTGACAGGTATTTAGGAGAGTGAAACAGAGCCCAGCCTTTCACCTACCTCTGCAATACCGTTTTGGAAAACACTATGAAATCAAGTCTGTCAGCACACTACTACAAGCTGGTGGGATTCTTTGTGCCACCCTCACAGATCCTGCTGTGCTCAACACCTACAGATTACTTTGCCATACAAAGAAAATGGACTTGAGTTTTCAAAAGCAGTCATTTTGGGAAAGCCTGCACTTTACAAATGGCCTTCAGGACTGGGATATGGCAAAGGAGCTCAAATTCCCAATCACTACTGAGAGAGGTGGGGCTCTTCAGCCTGGAGAAGAGAAGGCTTCAAGGAGATGTTATAGTAGCCTTCCAACATCTGAAGGGGGCTATGGGAAGGCTGGGGAGGGACTGTTGACAAGGTCTTGTAATGACAAGACAAGAGGCAATGGGTTTAAACTGGCAGAGAGGAGATTTAGACTGGATGTTAGGACGAAGTTCTTTACAGTGAGGGTGGTGAGACACCGGCACAGGTTGCCCAGGGAGGTTGTGGCTGTTCCCTCCCTGGAGGTGTTCAAGGCCAGGTTGGACGAGGCCCTGAGTGACCTGTACTAGTGGGAGGTGTCCCTGCCTATGGCAGAGGGTTGGAACTAGATGATCCTTGAGGTCCCTTTTAACTTTACCATTCTATGAGTCTATGATTCATTCTACGATACTGAAGATGTTCTGCTGCAAGGTAAGAGGCTCAGGGATATTGATTGACTTGGTTTCCTTGTAAAAAGATTCCCATCTTCAAAACTTATGTGAGAATAGTAACATCTGCTAAATAGTAAGTTCCAGTCTTAGAGATTAACAAAAAGGCCATTTTATACATGTTTAAATATGGCCAGCTCCAATTTAGAATTGGCTGCAGTGACTGCAGCTTACAGAAAATGAGGCTAACACAAAAACCAGAAGTTATCAGTGTCCCCCTGAGAAGATCCCATGCCATCGTGTGCTGAAGTGGCATGCTGTCCCCATGGCACATGAGTACTTGGTGCCATGGACAATGCCCTACGCCAGGGGTAAGGTTAGGCCCCGGCATTACCTACAGAGGCTGGTGGTGTTTCAGGGAACAGCTTGGGAAGGAGGCTTTTCGTTTGCCAGACAGAACATCTGTGTGCAGAATGGAATTTTTCTGAGCTTATTTAGAAAAAGTTAAAGCCTGACTCCCAGGGTCAGGAATGCCATTGCATAGCTGTGCCTGCATATGCACTTCCCTCTGAATGCAGCCTTTTGGGTAGATAAAGTTGGGAAAGGAGAACTCAAGGGACTAATTTATAGAATCATAGAATGGTCTGGGCCTCTAGAGGTCATCCAGTCTGCCCCCCCTGCAGTCAGCAGGGACATCCCCACTAGACCAGGCTTTGTAGGAGCAAAAGAAAGTGAAATTTCAGAGCTGAGTACCATTTTCCAGGCTGGCAGCAGCAGTGCAGGGACCTGTACTGTGCACACTGTATACAAAACAGGAAATAAAATGCTTAGGGGGATGAGAAGGTAAATGGGGACCTTTGCCTTGGAATTTGCATTGCATTAGAGCTTGCCCAGACTGTCTCTGGACAGCAGGACCTGGAAATGGTCCCCTGGTCAGACTGCTGGGGTGATGCTTCTTTTTCTCCTTAGAATCCAGTGTTCAACCCCATCTGCGGATATGGGTAAACCCCAGCCTGGTCTGCCCCATCCCTGGAAACCCTGGAGTAGATCCAGCCAGATCTGACAGCTTGGTGGCGTCGATTGCTGGTGCCACAGAAATCTCTCCTCTGAACACTTGCTGGGACTACACCGACCTGGGCTGCTCTGAGGAGGAAGTGGTGGCATCCTGCAGCGAGGCTGGCAAGGCGAAATGGAAACGGCTCGGGCAGGCCCAGGTATCCTACGTGCTCAGCGATCCTGCAAGAAGAAATGAGCTGAGCTGGCTCAGCAGCTCCGCAAGCGGCTGCCTTCCGTTTCAGCAGGGCTCAGGCAGTGCACAGCCTGCCTGATGAACAGGCTGAGAGTACAAAGTGCAGAGTCAGAGGGTGAAGTTGGACATGTAGAAGCTTTCTATACACATGCTGCTAGACCCACCCTCCCCTAGAACAAAGCAGCTTCTCCCTGTCCCTCATTTCCACCCAGGGCTAATATATGTCCTTCTTCTCCTTCCTCTCCCCAGCTTACCAAGGACAAAGATATTTCATGCATGGACAACTCAGCTCCTCAGGAGATGCTGGAAATTCCTGAACTCAAGCAATGTTGATGCCTTGGACACCCACAGTCCTCAGACCTCAGAGTACCAAATCGAGGGAGGCTGGCCCCGTTCTCCCCTAAATTACTCCATCCTCATTACCCTTGCCCCATGCAACAGCACGAGTGGCAGTTTGACTGTACAGCAGATCTACCAGCTCAGAGGGTACCTGCTCTTCTCCCAGCTCTTAGTGCAGAATGAGGGGAAGAAGGATAATGAAAGGTACGCAAGTCTGTGATCTTCTACTGGGAGGTGAGGATGTGGCAGTCAGGACCCATGTTCAGGTCTTAGCTCTGCCTTTGGCTCAAGATGCCACTGAGAAAACTTCCCCTCTTTTTCAACCCCCAAATCTGTGATTCCTGAGAACCAGCATTTTAGTTTTCTCTTACACTCTCACAAAAAGCATCCATCCTTGGGGCAGGGAGGGCCATCTCCTTCTCTTGTTCCAATATGATGTATTCTCTAATTTATCACAACCTCTAAGTGCTTCAGCTCAGGAAAAATCTCCTCTCCACAGGCAGCACTTGCCCTTTTTTCAAGCTGCCCCAGAGGGCTGGGAAAACAGAAACCAGCACAACCTGTGCTTCAGCAGCTGCTTTGAGAAAACCACTGCCTCAGTGCACAGGGATGGAAGACACAAGTCCTGCCCATGGAAGCTGACACCAAAGGACACAGAAGGTTTCAGGAGGAAGCACAGGCCCTGCCCAGAGACTCTTGGTGTGCCAAAGCATGAGTGAACCAGGTGTGTTTCAGAGGGCAGGAACCCTGCACAGTGCAGAATGAGTCAGACTTTTCAAAATTCCCATGGTGGGAGTGATACAGGTGGGCACCCAAACCAGCAAACAGTCACAGCACTGCAGGACACTAGGTCCAAGAAATGACACCACACACGTGGAGCTACCCCACAATGAAGGATTGACATCAGACTGAGTAAGAACCTTTCTTTAATGAACCCAAGATTGCAAGAGCCAAATCAGGCAATGTTAAAGCAGGGAGCCTTCACCTCAGTATTGCCTTGCTTGGCAACGGCCATCGGTTGGACATGGGTAAGGACTGAGGCTGTAGCATCAGAGGCTGAGCAGTCATTATGGTCAGAGCAGCTATCCTCTCTCTGTCTTTTGCAGATCTCATGATACCTCTGTTTGGCCTATGATTCCTCTGCCTAAAGACTCAAATTCGGAAGGGGGGCAAGGAGGAAGACGACCAGTCTCATCTCCTTTGGTTTGCTCCAGCTGCACACATCTCCAACCAAAGAGTCACTGTGATATACAGCACCTGCTATGGCTTTAACATAAAGTTTTCCATGCAAGCTGTTGCCTATTCATGTTCTTGTGGTGCAGAGGACTAAGCTGCAGTGGAAAGTACATCTGTCCCTTAACAAAGGTTCTCGGTCCACAGGTCAGAAGCTAGGCAGAGAACACATTACCTGGCCAAGCAAGAGGAGCTGCTGCCATACAGGCAGTGAGGTGGCAGCTTGGAACCTGTTGAAGATCTGCAATGTCCCCGGGGAGTGTTCGCAACGAATGAAAAATGTCTGAAACATTCCCGGTGGCCCGGGGGCGGACGGTGTTGTCCGCACGCACACTGCCCCTTGGCTCCGGGAGGAATGCCAGCTCGCCTTACGGAACCGGGCACCAGTCTGCCAGTCGCCCTCGGCTGCGGCCATGCAGCAGCGCTACCATCCCTGCAGCGGCTCCCGTGCGCCTACGCCGTGGCCCGGGACCCCGAGCAGCTCCCCAGCTCCACCCTCACGCCGGGCCGTGGCTGGCAGGCAGCGGCGTCACCGCCGTGCCCGGGGCCGCGCCTGCGCTCTGCAGCGCCGTGCCGGTCAGCATGGCGGTGCACTACTGTGGGCTCTGCCGCCGCACATCCTTCGCCGGCCGCCGGCACCTCTACAGCGCAGGGCACCGCCGGCGGCTGCAGGAGGCCTTGTCCCGGCTGCAGGAGGAGGTGGCGGCGGCGCGAGCGGCGGCGGCCGCAGCCGAAGATGATGACGGCGGCGGAGCTGTGCAGCGCTACGACCCGTCCGAGCACGATCGGCGCGTCTGGTGCCTGTGCTGCGAGCGCGGCGTGCAGAGGGACGGGCGGCGGGACGGGCTGGCGCTGCTGCGGGCCGGGCTGCTGCAGC
>VWYK01118987.1:147336-159453 GCA_013399775.1 Semnornis frantzii | reverse complement strand
GGCTCCAGAACTGCACACAGGACTCCAGGTGGGGTCTGATCTGGGTATTGCCAAAGGGAGGGGAAGGGTCAGGAGCCTCTTGGTAGTTTGATTGTTTTGGAGGGATTCTGTGTTTCTGTATTACTTTTAACTTGTATATAACTGCATATTATGTATATATATGCTTGTATATTGTGCTAAGCTGTAAATATAGCTTAATTCCTTAACTTCCAGTCTAGTCTGGGTGATTTCATTATGTGTGGGGTCAGGAACTCCCAAGCCATCACAATAGTAAAAAATATCCTGCTGGCACCTCCCCTACATACAATACAGGAAATGGGCTTCAGTTTTCCTCCTGCTAGAGCTGAGTATGGTCTCACATCACTGGCTGCTGTAGGGATGCCAAAGCTCCTTTCCTTTTTGCATGTTTGCAGTAACATTCCCAACACTGTATCGACAGGCACAAACTGGAAGCAGACCCCTGCCCTATACCAGAACCCACTACTAACAACACATCAATAATGAAACAAACCCATTCTTGAAAAAGAAAAATTACTTCTGTAATTTTATTGTGTGCACCTACATATGACACATTTTTTATGAGGTCACTGGAGAACCTGCAAAGCAAGAAGTCCCAGATCAGACAATTGGGTGAAAGCCAGCACAAAGCCAACAGTCTGAAGGCTCTGCTCCAACTAGAACACTTTGTCAGGGAGGACAACCCCTTGCACCCAGCAGCCCAGAGACAGGAGAGCCCACAGGGCCTTCCTCAACCAACAGGGACAAGACCACGAACTGCTCTTCAACTCTGGAGGAACCAACGTTTCCAGTAATGGCAGCCGGGGAGCCACCCAGAGCCTGTCCAAAGCACCACAGCAGCTGCCCTGGCCTCCTGGGAAAGCCTGGCCCTGCAGAGCCTCACCTTCCTAGGCATCCTCCCCTGCTGCAGGCGCGTCACCACCTTTTGTGTTCCTGGTGTAAATCACCTGGGCTCGGTGCTTGGACACCAGCTTGATCAAACCTAGGGACAAAGGCAGTGCTCTGAGGAGCCATGTACTGGAGGACACCAGGGGTGTTGCGGGCTCTTCTAGAGCAGCGGTGCCGACAGGAAATTGCAGGGTACCCAAGACCACAGATGCTTGTACCTGGCAACACTTACCTTTGCTGAGCAGCTCCTGGAGGGCAGCCCTAGCCAGGGAACCACGAATCTTCAGTCTCTCTGAGACAACTGCAGGTGTGATGAGCTTGTAGTTGGGTACTTCTTTGCACAGTTTGTCATAGGTGGCCTTGTCAAAGAGGACAAGATTGTTCAACTTGTCTCTCACTTTCCCTTTGGACCACTTCTACTTGAAAAGAGGGGAAAAAAAACCTTCCGTAGTCATCTTCTAAGCAATTACAAAACACCTAGCTTTAGAATGCCTTAAGAACCACACCATCAAATGTATCACATCTCAGATTAAAGGCCTAAAGAGCTGCACATAATGTCAGTGCAAACGTGATGTTCCAGACAATACCAAGTGTATCCCCCAAGGGAAGGACCAAAGCCGTTCGTTACTCAAAAACCACAGCAACAGATAAGGAAGAGCTCCCCTAACACGATGGCCCCCGCAGCATTACAACGCCAGAAGCACCCACTCCCTCTTAAGCTCTGGCCGGACAGCACACGGGCAGGGCCTGGGGAGCCCCAGTAGTCTCCTTCGAGCCGCCAGGCTCCCGCACCCCTTTACTAGGCTCAGCGTGTGAGACTGGCTGTCCCCCGGCTGTTCACAGCTGGCTCCGAGAGGACTGTGGCTCGGGGCCTGCCCACAGTGAGGCCACCTAGGCAGGCGCGGTTCCGGCACCACTGATCTTACCTTCTTCTTGGCTTTGCCACCGGATTTGTTCACCGGGTCCTTGTCCTTTTTGGCGGACTTTCCCGCATCCTTCTTCTTCTTGTCGTCTTTGGGCGGCTGCGAGGGGGAGAGAAGGACGGGACGGTCAGCGGGATGAAGCGAGGACGGCCCCTCCGGGCGCTGCTCAGGGCCCTTCACCCTCAGGGAGACGCGCCCGCCCCATGCCAGGCTCCACGGCAGATCCCCCGCCCGCCCCATGGCGGTCCCCAAGCCGCTCCCTGCTCACCATAGCACAAACGCAGCTGCTCCCGCAAGATGTCGGCCGAGAAAGGAAGCGCCTGGCGCGAGGCGTGGGGAGCTCCCGTGCTCCGGGGCGGCTTCCGGGGCGTGGCGTGGCGCCGCTTCCGGGGCGGTGCGGGCGGTGCCATGGCGATCTTCAGCGTGTACGTAGTGAACAAGGCGGGCGGCCTCATCTATCAGCTGGACCATTACGCGCCTCGCGCGGACACCGAGAAGACCTTTAGCTTCCCGCTTGACCTCGTCCTGCGCCCACACGACGAGCGCGTCGTCGTTGCTTTCGGACAACGCGATGGCATCCGCGGTGCGGCGGCGGGCGGGAAGGGGCGGGCGGCAGCGGGTGGGGTGGGCTGAGCGACTGACCCCGCGCTTGTCCCCGCAGTGGGCCACGCCGTGCTGGCCATCAACGGCGCTGAAGTCAACGGACGCTTTACGGCGGACGGAAAGGATGTGCTGGACTTCCTGAGCAATCCTGCCAACTACCCGGTGTCCATCCGCTTCGGCCGCCACCGCCTCTCCTCCAACGAGAAGCTCATGTTGGCCTCCATGTTCCACTCGTGAGATTGGGCAGGACGCGACGGGAGAGGGGTGGCGCGGGCAGGGACAGCGAGAGTGCTCAGGGCTATCTTCCCGCAGGCTGTTCGCGATCGGGTCACAGCTGTCCCCCGAAGTTGGAAGCTCTGGGATCGAAATGCTGGAGACTGACACCTTCAAGCTGCACTGCTTCCAGACGCTGACAGGTAACCGCCCAGCCCCGAGTAGCCGGCACCGGTCTGCTTCACCAGGGCTGCCACAAAGCTTGGCCTTCCTCATAATCCTGTTGTTGTGGCTCCAGGGATCAAATTCGTGGTTCTTGCTGACCCGAGGCAGGCGGGGATTGACTCCCTTCTGCATAAGATCTATGAGATTTACTCTGACTTTGCACTGAAGAACCCTTTCTACTCCCTGGAGATGCCCATCAGGTAAGGAAAAGGACACTTGAACAACAGCAGCAGGGCCATGCCACTGCCTGTGCAGTACGAACGCTGAAAGCCTTTGAGTAGTGCAGCAAAGCAGACCCAGATGGTGAGGGAAAGGGTAAGACACAGCACACTGCTGCCAGGGTGGGACACTGACCTGTTCTGCTGAGGATGTGGAAGGTGCTCTTCCTTGGTACAATCCCCACTGCCCTAACGTAGGGCCCACACAAGCAGCTTTAACCTTAATTAACTGCAAAGCCAAAGTTTGACAGCTTGTCTCACGACTTACGTATGGGATCTCTCCTTAAAGGCTTCAGAGCCAAAGGACGTGGAGGTTGTGTTTTCCTTAGTCTGTGCTGTAGGCAAAGTCATCCGCTTCTGCTTTTCTGTCTGTTTCAGATGTGAGTTGTTTGATCAGAACTTGAAACTTGCGCTGGAGGTGGCAGAGAAAGCTGGACCCTTTGGACCAGGATCGTAGGGAAAGCTTTGCTTGTTGAGCAGGCTTTCTCTTAAGAGCAGGGCCTCTCTGCCCTGTCTCCTCCAAAAGAGTTCCTTACCACAGCAGAGATCACAGATCCTCAAAATGTGCTTCCTTATCTCCCAGGATACCATTTTCATCCCCTTTGTTCTGAAATTCACCTTGAAGAGACTCGCCACTGTAAACAGTGGCCCACAGTGGCTTACTCTGCTGTTGCAGCTCCACTGCCCTCGAGTCAGGAAAGCAAGCCAAGGGATGGGGCCATGGCCTGCCCACAGTCTGAGTTTTGTTTCACAATTGTACATAGGTATTTTTCCTGTATAGCTCTAACTTACGGTTTTGCGGAGAGTTTCTATGTAAAGATAATAAAGCAGGCTGGAGGTGGATGGCTGTTTGTTTTCTGTTGGCAGTCAGTTTGTGCCAGCAGCACCTCAGGAGGGTGAATAGGTGTGAAGAAAAGGGTTGATTGTTGCTTAATTAGTATCTGGTCATTGACAAAACGTGTGCTTATTAGTGACATGTATGCTTCTTAGTGAAAAATGTGGCTTGACAAAATACAGTTATGAAATGCCATGAGAATGTATTCAGCTTTCCTTATTTAGAGGCAGACTCTCAAGGCCACAAAATCAGATGGACGCTGGGTCAGATGAAGCAGGTGGTGATGGCCGTGAAGCAGGTTTGGGTGTTCCTGCTTGCATCGCTCTGCGTAAGACAATCAGGGCCTGTGTGACACTGCTCCACTTTTATTTCACAGACAGTAGATCATAAATAATTAAGTACAAAATGTAATTCACTTTCATTGTTTTAATTAAGGCTGGCTACTTACTCTTACAACCAAGCTGTTCAGCCTGTGTGCAGTTCCTTTGAGTGGAACTTGCCTCTTCAAGGACTCTGAGGCAGTAAATCTTTCTGGGGCAAAACCAGGAATATTCAACAAAATTCCAGTTAAAAACCCAAATATACTTATTGCAAGGAGCTCTGGGCCCAACTGTGCCAGTCTGTTGGCGGGACCTCTGCTCAGCCCCAAGGTAGCCCATGCCCATACCTGCAGCTGTGAGATGCAGCTCTTGACCCCAAATAACCTAGATTGTATTGAAAAAAATAGAAGCCTGTTCTAGAAGCAGGGGATTCCTGAAAGCCCAGCTGCAGCAGCTGGTGCCTGGCAGTAGCTCCTGCAGCAGTACCTGGTGGAGTCGTCAGTTCTCCTGGATAACTTGCGGAGCGCTTGCTAAGAGGTGCCTGGCAACAGCTGCCTCCCTGGGAAATCATTAACACTGCACACAGGAACAGCAGTGGGCAGGGCAGGATCTGTTCAACAGAAGGAGCTTCCCTGAATGCTCTGCTCCCGAAACGCTAAGAACTCCTTGGAACTGTGCCTGTTTCTGAGTGCTGTGGGGGTCCTCTCCTAGCACCCTGCTGGTCTGCTGTTCGCCCAGAGCAAAACACTTCCCCCAGAAGCTAACCCCAGGTAATGCTTAAACCATGCTGCTCTCAACCAGCCACGAGGCCAAACAGCTGCTACCATCGCTCACTGCTCCGTTGCTGCTGCAGGGCACAGCATGCTGGGGTGCTCATGCCCAGCACATGGAGACAGAGTGAACAAACATGGCCAAGGCTCGCTTCAGCGCCCCAGATGACGAGGCTGAATTGACAGCTAAGGGACAAGACGAAATGTAGCAGCACCTGAAGCCAGCCATTTCAGAGTACTTTTAGTGGGGAAGCCTGGGCTGCAAAGCTTCTCCCACAGTGCTGTGAGGAGGAGGTACAGTAAAATCATCACAAATGTAAACTAGCTGAATTATCACATCTGGAGGGGAGAAGTGATCAGTAGCAGGAACCTTGTGCCCTCAGGCACGTGACTGTGGATGAGGAATTGTGCCATTTTTATCTAGGTTGCAGCAAAGAGGTAAGCTCACTTCTAGGCCAGTTAAACAAAATCTAGTATTACCCAGACTGGCATGGGGGCCTCCATTTCCCCGAGCAGCTCATCCTTAGTCAGCCTTCCTGGGAACGTGGCCCATCTTGGTGCGGATGTTCCGCAGCAAGAAGAAAGCCACCGTGCTGCCCATACAGGTGATCTCAGCTACCCAGAAGGCTGTGGCCCAGCTGTAGTGCTTAGCAATGGTACTGAAGGGCAATCCGGCCAGAAAACCCCCAACTGTAAGGAAAAACAGACAAGAGGCAGTGCTTGAGCATCTCGATTTTGTCTGTCTTGGGCTTGCACATCTGAAAATTCCTCAGGCTTGGTTTGAACTTAAAGCACAAGACAAAAGCCGGTCAGGAACATCAGGAGGTACCCCTGAGGCTTCCAGTTCAACCATCTCTCCATCTTTGGTGGCTTTCCCATGGTCAGCCACCTGGCACTTGTAGCCTAGACCACCCTTCCTCCAGAGCACACCTAGGTTTTGTTTGTTTCTCAGAGCAATGACCGTTACTCACCGTTGGCCATGAGGGCCACTATGGCGTGGGACGTGCCGCACAGGTTGGCCGGGGCACTTTCGTTGGCTATGACCCCAAACAAGGCAATTGGCCCATATGAGGAGAACCCAAACACAGCTCCCAGGGTCAGGATCCACAGCTGTTGAAACAAGTTAAGATCTGAAATAGGATCTGTGCATCTCACCACTGTCAGTCATCAGCTGCTGACAAATTTCAGATCTCACATGCAGTACAAGGGTGTTTTGACATTTTTGGGCTGACACCAGCTCCTGGCCTGCAGGCAAAGGAGCTCAGCCCTGCAGCAGACCCTATGTATACACAGCCCAGCCACATCAGCACCACACTGTCTTGCTGTCCATCATGAGTTCTCCTCTCTTTGATGGTTCTGCTCCTGCGCTGCCCACACACTATGTGCACCGCATCACAAGACAGAACCAAGACATCAAAAGGTGGTGAGTCTGGGAAATGCGCAAGCTGTGCTTTGAGCTGCTTTTAAAAACCATCCACCCAACACCAACTAAAAGCTGTTCTCATTTTAGGTGTGACTGCTCAGAGCACCTTTACTTGTGAGAAGTCACTATGACAACCTCTGTGTTGCTAAACAAACACAGAAATAGACCCAAACCCATGCAACAGTTTAAACTTCAGTCTTAGCTCACGCTCTAGGAAAGCCACCTGGCTCGGAATTTATCAGTCATTTGCAAAAGGACAACACAGGTTACATTGGCTGCCTCGAGCTTACAGCATGCTTTCCGAACTACGGATGCTGTTTCAAGACAACCAGGAGGAAGCCAGTACCTTATGATTTTCCAGAGAGGAATCAGAGAGGAGTCAGAAAAACACTTGCCAGAATTAAGCAGGAAGGCACCTGCCGGAGCAGAACCATTCTTCCAGACCTCACTCACAAGACCTCTTAACTGGCTACATTCTATCTGATGAACACACATCCCCAGAACCTTCTACATAAGAACTCAAGTGTTTTACATTGAGACTTTCTAAAGTCAGTGCAATCAAATGATGATAAGAAAAGGTTTCTTTTAACAAAACTTACAGTAGTCTCTTCTCAGTGCCCTGGTTCTAAGTTCTGTAGTGCTAACCAACCTCCCGGGATAGGAAAAAGGCAGATCAGGAAAGCAGAAACAGGCAGAGGGAGAAAAAATGCAAGGCAGAAACCTCATGTTCTTTTAGGCCTGTAAGATCAGCTAGAGGTTGCAAGGCTACAGTCCAGAAGTGATTTTCCTGAAGAAGAAAAAAGGCAAAGAAGTTCCATTTACTTAGCAATCACGAGGGCAGAAGCAAATCATGTCTACCGCACAGCTCCTAACTCAGGCTACCTAAGCCAGCACAGGCAGCAACAGCAGCACCAAGATGCATGCCCTGGGGAGGGTGAAGAGCCACACTCCCTGCCGTAGGGCTCCAAACTAGTGAAGGGCTACCCCTACAACTCAGTTACCTGCTCAAGCAGGGCTTACCTTGGGAGACCCGCCTGTGACTGTCACCCGGAAGAGAAACATGGACAGGCACATCCCAGCCATCATGGTGAGCAGCAGCGCATGCCGAGGGTTCCCATAGCTTGACAGACCGACCTGCAAGGCAGGCCAGAGGCTGAAAGGACTCCTTCCACTCTATAGCAGCCCAGTCAGCACACCGCTGCACTTGAACATGGGGCTTTCAGCAGCCAGAAGACAGCTGTCAACCACCAGAGCTCTTTCGGTAGGGAGATGTGGAGAGCAGAGCAAAGCCGACAAACTAAACAACCCTGAGGGGTGCAGCGCACCCTGACACTGGCACAGGCATTCCACAGCACCCTCCAGGGCATTTGGTGCTGTTCTCACACGCACAGCACAGCTGGGTTCTGCTGCTCCGGCACATCAAAAAACAGGGAAGCATTCTACTCCACTGCTGCCAGCAGTGGAGGGATGGGGGATGGAAGTAATCTTTAAACGCTCACAGGTGAAGCCACAACAAACTGCAGGCAATCTGAAACAGCTCATGCTGATGCTGTGCTAACAGCCCAGCACACCTAAGGACCTGGAATACTCACTCTTGCTACTGCTCTGTCAGAGAAGTATCCAGCAGCAATGCTCCCCACCAGACCCCCAATCTCCAAGGCACTTATGTAGGAACTACCTAGAACGTAGGCAAAGCAAGGGACAGGCCATCAGGTTTAGTCACAACAGCAAAGCTGCTGCATGCTTTAGACAAAGCTCAACTGCTGTCAGCCCACGGTAAGCTCAAGACAGCTCTGGTGGAGAAGAGCAGCTTGCTCTTGCACAGGAATGCCCATCTGCCAGTCCCAGCAGGGCCCCTGTGCACTGGGACACTCTACACCCAGCAATTTCAGCACTCAGTTATTTCAATAACTGTTAGGAAATAGGAAGTAAGCAGTCAGGTTCCTCAGATGAAGATGCCAGTGTCCTTTTCTGGCACCCAGCTTAGTGTAAGGTTGTAGCCACAAAGCTGAAAAATGCAGCTTTGCATCTTACCCACGAGCATGGACTGTCCCCTCTCCTGGATCAGGAAGAGCTGTCCCCAGTCAGTACAGCATGTTTTCACTCCAAAAACGACCAGGTAGCCTGTTGACAGCACCCAGAGGTACGGTGAGAGCAGCAGCTCTGTCAAAGTGCTGTTGTTGCTGGAGGAACCTGCGAGAAAAGTAAGTGGTAGTAAGGATCCTCCTGAACCACACTGACTCAGCAGCACTACAGACAGGATCCACAGGCAGGGACATCCTTACAGAGGAAGATATTCATAGGTACTGCTGGTGAATCGCTCTATCTCCTTCTCCTTCTGGGTTTGATGTAATTTCTGAATCCTTTCTGTCAATTTCTTCCAATTCAAGATTTCAAAAGAAAACCCAAACATTACTCCCACTAATTTTCCACACTGCCAACAAACCTATCACAAAAAAAAATTATCTGCTTCTCCACATTTTGTGCTAAAGGTTTTAAGCTGTGCCTGAGAAAGACCCAAAGACACCAACTTTCAGGTGCTACCTTAGCTTCTGCATCAGTCTTCCTGGAACATGTACAAACTCAGCCTGCCCAGAAACTGCACTGCAGAAGTAATGCTGGGGTTTGACACAAAGAGGTCAAGTCTGGCAGTGCAGGCATCAAGGGACAGAGATGAAAATTGGCCTTTTAAATCCTACAGCAAACCTGTGTTGCAATTCCCCCCATCCTGTTCTGCTTTCAGAGAGGCACCAAACCTGGAGGTCTGAACAAACATTTATTAACCAGAGGTCTTAGGTCAGGACAGAAAACAGTGAGCAGAGTCCACCACAAACCAGGGGTCAAGAGAAGGCATGGTGGGGTGAAGGGAGAACTGCCTGTCCTCTGCCACCATGGAGAAGAAGGTAAGTCCAAAGGAAGCATTCCCTGCGGTTGTGTTTTCCCCTCTCCAGTACCTCTGAGGAGACTGAGCAAACAAAGCCCCAAGAAAACCAGGGCACTGTTAGCAGGAAGACACACTGATGGGTAGATGGAACAGGCAGCTAGCAGCATGGCTTAGCAACACACTGGTAGTCCAAGGAGCAGGGCTAATTGGTGGTCAGGATCCTGCTCCTCCTGCTGCACTTTGCTGTAAGAGCCTCAGAAGGCCCCTTCCCACCAAATGAAACTGGGACATGGTTTGTACCATTTACAGCTTCAGTGTCCAGCTCGACAGTTGCCAGAATAAAAGCAGCTGAAAACAACCCCTTAGGCCTGCCTGCAGAGCAGCCATTTAGGGCAGTGTGAAGGAAAGTCTTAGTATGTGTGACACAGCTGTGCCAGAACACCAGCAGAAGGCCCCACATCTTCTCCCATGGCTGCTCGCTTACAGAGAAGTCTCATGCTCACCTTTCTTTCCTTTTTTGGCTGCTTGTTCAATGTTGGGCAGCCCAACATCTGATGGCTCGTTTTTAATCAGGATGAGGCAGACAAAAGAGACAACCACGCAGATGAAGCCAGAGAAGGACAAAGTCATGCGCCAGTCATAGTGCAGAGCCACAAGAGTGGCAACGATGGGGCCCAGGCCTCCAGCCAGGTTCATGCTTGTAGACAGCACTGCCCACCAAGTCCCAAACTGGGACGGCTCGAACCACTGTGCAACAATAAGAAACATGGCATGAGAGAGGCTGATGCTGCACTTGAAAATGCTGAATCCGAGGCCCACGCTACAGGTTTGGGACTATTCAGACCCAGACCTACAAAACCAGGCCAAAGCAGCGTCAACTCCTCTCTCCCTCAGTCACCCATGGAACTCCAAGTGTTACTTAAATGTCAGCCACAGGGGCCTGACAGGTGCTCCCACCACGAGCCAGCTCTGAGTTATTTCCATTTACAGACCATGAAACTGAGACATGAGGTGGGAGAGGCAAATTTGAGCGTGCAGTTCTGTGCAGTCCCTTGCTAGGAACAGGTCTTCCTGGAGAGGTCTGCTGGCATGGGATTGCCAAGGGACACAGAGAGGCATGGGGTGACTTCAGGACTCGTGGTGTCAGGCCCGATTTGCTCTGCATGGGAAGAAGTGCTCTGAGCCAGAACCACTCAGGTGGTTGTTGTCATGAAAACAACCAAGAGACGTTCACAAACGTTCACATCCCCAGAGTGGAGAAGGTCTGCTACTAGGAGATGCCACTTAGTAAACTGAGCACATACACGGAAGGGCAAACACACGTTTGAAACCTTTGCTAGACCAAGCAGAACCTTTTGCACGGAAACTTGCTCTTCAAGCTGGAGCAAGCACAGCTCATGGCCTCGACCTTCCCGGCTTGAAGGCGGCTGGAATTGGCGCAAATGCGTGCAGCGTGCTCTGCACAGACCCGCTAACGGTGAGGAGCCTCCTGCTGCCTCTGCCAGCGCACCCTTACCTTTCGCAGGATCTTCCCGCAGGGTGGCCAGCCCAGCCCCTGGGCCAAGCCGTTGAGGAACCAAAGCCCCGCGAAGGCCGTGACAGTGGAGCTCCAGGAGAAGACCACGTTGACCAGGCCCACCATCAGGAGGCCAGAGGAGAACAGCCAGCGAGCGCTCATCTGGTCGGAGAGGACGCCGCTGACGAACTTGCTAATGGCGTAAGCCGCGGACTGGCTGCTGGTGATGAGACCTACGGCAGGGCAGAGCCCGGCGCGCGCCTCAGCCGGCGGCACGGCCGCGTGCCCACCTGTTAGCGCCGGCATCGAGCGGGTGGGAAGCTGCATGGGAGGACGGGGAACGGCACTCACCCAGCTCGTCCTTCCCCAGCGGCACCTCGGCCATGACAGCGGGCATGACAAACGAGAACGTTTTGCGATTGAAGTAGTACAGCGTGTACCCGATGAACATGGCCGCGAAAATCACNCCCCCCCATTGGGCAACGTCCCACTGCAGTCCCACCCCCGCGTCCCGACCCCGCCGGGGCGGCGCTACCCGGAACAAAGGGACCGCGCTGAAGCCACGGTCGGGCAGCGTAACGTTTATTTCCGGTCGAGGCCGAAAGGGAGAATGACGTCAGGCGCACATTCAAAGGTGTCCGCGGGGCTCGCTCGGACCCCGCCGTGTGCGCCGTGAGGGAGGTCCCAGAGGAAGCCCCGCCGGGCGTAGGGGGAGGGGTACAGCCAGTTCTGGTCTGCCTGACCCCGAGCTGCTGCCGCCGCCGCGCCTGGCTCCCATGCTGACTGCGAGATGACCTAACACCTTTCTGCTTCCAGCCTCCGGTGCTTGGCCTTCACCTTTCTGAACTTTTTATAGCAAACTATATACGAACATCTTTTTGTCAAGTCCCAATTCAAGGAATTCGGACTGGTGCAGAGCACGAACAGAGATGGTTTTGTCTGGCAAACAGATTCATTTGTATCACAAAGCCCAGAACTCTGCCATCCTGCTTCCTGTTCCACCTTCCCCACCCATCAGCTGCAAGCCAGGGCCTCAGCTGCAACGACAACACAACTCAGCAACACAGCTCCTGCATTAGTACCCCTTCTCAGCACCACAGGAAGTGTGGCGCATGGTGTAAGTTCTAAGTNAGGTGACGCTGCCGGCGACCCGGCTCCGAGACCGCGGCGGGCAGACGGCGGCAACCTAGGGACGAACGCCAGCCGGGACCAGTGGGCGAGTGGCTTCTGCCGTAAGCCCGCCCCCTCGCTCCCATTGGAAGCTGCTCCCTCGTCCCACCC